>VZRF01015241.1:571054-621054 GCA_013396875.1 Vireo altiloquus | reverse complement strand
TGCATGTGGGTACATGTACATACAGATATATTTGAATGTTTTCAGCATTCTGGACTGAAACTGGGAACTTGCATGCCATCCCTTTCCTCAGAAGGGGTTTAAGCCAGCCCTCACCAACCACGTGTCCAAAGCCAGGGTAAAAGGCTACTGCAGAGCAGGGATGGACCCGCTGGGCATCACTCCTGGGCCTTGCTGCCCTCCTCCGACAGCTCTGCTGAGCTCCCTGCCTTGGCAGCCGCCGGCTCCTCCAAATTCCCAGGAGCGTCGGAGTCGACTCTGGAGCGCTTGAACCTTCGGTCGGGGTACTGGCTGTTGTCGAAGGGCATGCGATGGACACAGAGCACGTGGGTCTTCAGGTTTCCCTTCTGAGAGGCACTGTAGGGGCAGTATCTGCACTGGAAAGGCCGGTGACCTGTGTGACAGACGACAGCCCGGTTAGTTTTGGCTTTAGCCCCTGGACATTGCACAGCCTGGACAAACAGGACACTCCGGAGCCCCTCTCCCACTGGGAGGGGGCATCGCTCAGTGGCCTCCAAGAGAACAAGAAATCTGTGCTCTTCCTTATTAAAAGAATTGCATTGAAAAAATTCTCTGCTTTGGATTTCCAGAGCACTGCTGATAATTCCACCTCCCTCCTCAGCCCCAGCTGTAAATCCTTCAGCCCACGATCCAAACAAAACTCTTGTAAATACAGCATGTACGAAACTCTCTTCTTTTACATTTGTTAATTATCTTTTTTATTGAAGTGCAATTCAAGGATGACAATGTGCAGACCCTTAGTCTAATAAACACACTTTGTCTTTGGGTGGGTTTCTGGGTAAAGAATTGTATGTTTTATTTCAATCGCACAGATTACTTTTTAATGGAAAGAAATAATGGATTGAGATAGCCAAGGCCTCAAACCTGCAAACATTTACTCCAGTGAGATTACTCCTGTGAGTAAAGATACACGAACATGTAAGTGTTTGCTGGACCAGGGCCCAAGGTTATCATCAGCATTAAAGTAAAATGTCCAAGCCAGATTAGAAAAGGAATGTTAATGCACAAAATCTGATAGATGCACTTCTTGTGGATAAAACAGCAATCGACCACGTAACAAAGGCATGAATGAAAGACATCACTTCTCAGTAAGGCTATCAATACACTCTCCTATATTTTTCAGATTATTGTGACTTCAAATCTCCATGCTGTATCTGGTTTTGGAGGTTATGTTTCAACAATCACATTTCAACCTATGCTGGGAAGTTGTTGATGTGTTTTACTGGAACTTTATGAGCTTTGTCTCTCAAATTAACTTAAACCAGGACCATCTGAGGTCAAATGCGCTTAGCTTGCTTTAATTTGCTCAAATAAATGAATAAATAAATGTGCCAGACCATCTACATAAAGCCAGGATAAGTGAAAAACAATACCCTATCTCCACATTTGAAGAGCACATTTTCCCTTGCTGCTGTGGTACTACTTAGCAGGCATAAAACAGATGCTGGGGCAGCAGAGGAGGAGAAGTATGCTTCCTGCAATGGGGGAAGGGGCTGAACCCTCTGCCCTTGGTTTTAGGTGGGAATTTAACAGCCAAACAAAGAGACACCTGTTGTGCACTGGTCTGATGCTACTTGTACTGGAGTGGGAATCCCAGCAGAGGCAGGAGCTGCTGGCATGGGAGCATGAGCATCTCTCTAGCAGAGTGAGTTCACCTGAACCAGCATTAGTGCTCTGGGCTGCTCAAACAATTTGCCATTTTTACTGTAACATCAACACCACCACTTGAAGGCTGAGTCCCCCAAAACATGCTGCTTGCTAGCCAGAGAAATGACACCTGGTTTCCTACGGCCTGGCCCCAGGAATACAGCCTTGTTTCAATCCTTCCTCAAGGATGGAAAGCTCCCCATCACCCTTGGCTTTCGTGTGCTGAAGGCTGCCAGAAGTGTGACCAACGTGCACATTTATGCATGCTGTGCCTCCAGCATGGGAAGGACATGGAGCTGTTGGGGCGAGTCCAGAGGAGGCCCTAAGAGGATCAGAACCTAAAGGAGAACCTTTCCTATGAGGAAAGGATGAGACAATTGGGATAGTTCAAGCCTGGAAAAGAGGAGGCTCAAGAGTCACTTAATTGTGGCCTTTTAGTACCTGAAGAGGTTGACAAGAGAGATGGACAGGGACTATTTACAAGGCCCTAGAGTGACAGGACAAGGGGGAATGGCTTCAAACTGACAGACAGCAGGTTTACATTGGATATTAGGAAAAAATTCTTCCCTGTGAGGGTGGGGAGGCCCTGGCACACAGTGCCCAGAGAAGCTGTGGCTGCCCTATCCCTGGAAGTGTTCAAGGCCAGGTTGGATGGGGCTTGGAGCAACCTGGGCTGGTGGAAGGTGTCCCTGCCCACAGCAGGAGGGTTGGAACGAGATGATTTTTAGTGTCCCTTCCTACACAAGCCACTATGAGATTCTATGATCTCACCAACAAGCTCTCAATGCTTTACCCACGAGCAGACATCGTAATTCTTCCCTGCAAAGAACAAATTCTAAGCAAGGAATGCACAAAGCATGGCTGGAGCTAACCACCTCACATGCACCATACTAAAAGCAAACTCCTTTTGCCCACCACTGAACCAAGTTCAAACCCGTGTTCAAAATTCCATGCAGAGAACGTCATTTATTAATTCAACGCACTTTAATAAATCAGACAATATAAAGTGCACCTACAAGGATTCAGTTCTGCATTGCTTCCCCCACGACTTACTTTTTCAGGCCATCAAAATTTCACATCACTGCCTTGTGAAAAGTAAGTACACAATAAGTTAATTTGTATTGTCACTATGCAGTACAACTGTGGTAAAGAGCACATTCATTTTTAATCCAATATGAATAATATATAAATATGTATACAGAGTGAGGGTCATAGGAAAGCAAGTGGTACATTGTTTACAGCAGAAGTAGTACAAAAAGTAGAGATTATTCTTGCTTGCAAAGATAACAATATCTGCAATTTGCTTGTAACTAAGGGGTGAAGGAAAATTCCCATTTCTCTTAGGTATCCCCATTCATTAATTTTAGCTCCAAAGATTGTTGTGGGCAGCAGGCTCTTAAAATAACCCTTCCCAGATAAGTTGGCAATAAATTTATAATGTTTTATCTAGCAGTGTTTGGTAGGTCCTTTCTTAGCAGGCTATAGTTCATATATATTTTACCCACTATATATCTCCCAATAAAATTATATGAAAGCCCTTCAGGAAAAAAAAAAAAAAAAAAAAAAAAAAAAAAAAAAAAAAAAAAAAAAAANAAGAAAAAGAAAAGAAGAAAGGAACCTTCCTGATAGTTCAGGAGATGATGTGATATGCATTGCAATTGTAGTACAAAGAATCAGACTAAAGATGAGTGGGCTAGAGGGGGAAACTATGGTGTGCATCTTTTTCTGATCAAAAATTGAGGCTAGAGGACAATATATTGTTTGCAGATGAAATAATTCTTTTGTGGAGCAATGTTCTATCAAGTCTGTGACCGAGCATGTGGAAAGACTCTGCAATCCTCTGGATGGAAGCTGGCAGTCTAAGGAAGTGGAACAGCAAAAAATAGTAATCAAAATTAAAAATGACAACAATGACGACTGGGCTCAAAGAACGCTTTTAGCATGTATGGATTTCCCCAGGAGGGGTGATCACTGCCAGCACCTGCTGGAGCTTCTCCTCTAAAGGTGACCCAGGATCACACCCAGCAAGGGTGGCATTGCTGTGGTGACCCAGGCTCATCATCTTCTCCAGTTTTGACTGAATTTTAGGGAGCACAAGGAGCATGGATAAGAGATACCTTCTGGCTAGGATGGAGATGTTTTCCGCAGGCTCATATTAAGAAAAACCCCTCAGTGTTCAAAACTAGTCCACCTTTTTAAAAATATATGCCGCTTCATTAATTTAGGCTTTGAGAAAAAAAAAAAGAGTAAAGTTTGTTTTCTTTTCTTTCAAGTTTGTGATGTGATATGCTGCTTTGTGACACTTCATGTCAGGCTGCATCAGTCACATCGCGTTAGGCTTCACAACATGGCATGGCTGAGGCAGCCCAACATGGTGCATCAGCTGAACAGTCAGAAACTGTAGGTTTTGAGAAAGACATGGATCTCAGTCTGGGGTTTAGGGCCACTTAAATGAAAGTTTATCTCAAGTAGGAGCCTTGGATTTAAACAAAGCCATTGCCCAAGAGTTGTTAAAGATTCAAGTACATGCCAAACCCTATTTTGCTTTGTCTAATCTTTAAAACTCAAAATGTATTATTGAAACACATAAAAAGTCAATGTCAATGAAGTGGCACTGGGTTACTCACTGTAATCCAAACACTGCTAATAGTTACTAATTTATTAACTTTGATATGGATCCATTATTTAAGATTAGCACAAAGGAATACACAAACGAGAGAGAGAAAGAGTGATGAATACTAAAGTCTTTTTCATTAAAAAAATCATTTACATGGTCAAGCCGCATTAATTCTCCACTTCTAAAAATATTTGATCGGCATCCAAATTCTATAAAATTTCCACAAAGAAACATCTTATTTTTGTGGTATTACAGGCACATATGTGGAGGTTTGCACTAAAACGTAAAAATGGGCATTGAACTAGTCACATGAATAAGATCAGGAATTTATTCCAGATTGTTAAAAGTGTACTAATCACAGCAAAATCATGGCTTTCTCCCAAAGCAGCAAGAAAATGGTAATTTGAAAGAAAAATGCCAATAATACATCACACACAAGCCGTCTGTTGTCCCCACTACACCACTTTGTATTATACTGCATATGTGTACATATATACACAGATACACGCATACAGACACACACACACACGATTTAATGCATAAATTTAGGGGAAAGGCAGAAGAGCAATAACGTGATGAACAGAAAACAAATGCTGTGCAATGTACTATAAATTATAATTAAGCTCTGAATAAAATGTGTTTCTTAGATATGACATTTGTTCCCTTAAAATGCAAAAATGGCCATGATTATCTGACAGAATGTTTTTCCTTAGATGGCCAATGGCTATAGCACTTACTGAGATGCAATACGGCAAACTCATTTCAGATTTCTTTGCCTGGTTTAAGAATATCCTTTTGGTGAAAATCAAAAATAACAGCAATTACCTCTTTAAAACAAATTATTCCCTCACAAAGAGATATTTCAAAAAAGCCTCAAAGGCTTGAATTTCTGGGAAACAAATCTCTTTAGTTGGGATGCTGGACACTGAGGATCTGGGCTCGACTTCCTGGGCTGCTGCAGCAATTGCACACACAGCCAGGGACAGCTCTGGGCAGGCCAGGCACTGGTGCAGGACAGGCTCAGGATGGATGGATGGGCACTGCCTGCTGCACTGGGATGCTCACACACAGCCAGGGACAGCTCTGGGCAGGCCAGGCACTGGTGCAGGACTGGCTGCAGTGGCTCAGGATGGATGGATGGGCACTGCCTGCTGCACTGGGACGCTCAGTCCCGCAGCGTTGCTGGTGGAATGGTCCATGTAATCACACATCTGCTGCCCAGCAAAGCCTGTGCTCACACCTTCAGGGGGCCCACGCCTCCCCAGGAAGGGTTGCTTCCAATCCTTTTTCCCCACACAAGCTGGTGTTTGAGGTGAGATCATCTCCAAGCAGATGAAGAGCGTGCTGCCTCAGAACCAACAGCAGGCAGAGATGCCTGAGCACTTTCTGTGTAGGAAGAGAGGCTTTTTGAGCACCTCCAGCTCTGCTGGGCTGAGCTCCTGTCTCTCTCAGACCACAGCCTCCAGGTCCCAGGCATCTTGGTGAACGCTGCCATTTGAAAGTATATTACAGCATAATAACAAGGATTTGCAAAGGGAAAACTATTTTCATTTAAATCTTGGCTAGTGCGATTTCCTTTTTTTAACGTACAAATTTTCATAAATACATTTCCTATCCACAGCAAACATCCCAAGTACTGTATCTATTACCCAGGAGGGCAGAATGGCTCTAAAGCAGCCATTCGGCTCTGGAGCATAACAGTATGGATGGGAAAATGCTGAATAAATATATTTTTCCAATAGACAATAATGGCTCTGATTGAGCCATTCCACTTTATTGGTCTCAAAATATGCATTTTATGAAACTCCCAAAATACCGGACAGATTAAAGTACACCCAATCAGGTTCATATCTGTAATAAAAGTTTTTATAAAACAATTGAAAAGTATATGTTTATTTACACACAGGTCCAAGACCAACCAAGATGATCTTCTGGGAAAATTTCAATATTCTGTGAAGTTTATATGTTTCTTGGATTACAAAAAAACCCCAAAATTAAATTTTAAAAACTCTGTTGACCAAGATAAGTCATAAACTCAAAAAGCCTTATCTGAGGCTTTTTTGATGATTTTCTCTGGAACTACATACCCCAAAAAAATGCAGAAATATCTGGATTTGAGGAAGGCTAGGGAACATTTCCAGCTACCAAGGCTAAGGCTTTGGGTGACATGTTTCCATTGGGATGTCTAAAGCCCCCTGATCACATTCCATTCAGCTGAATTCCTTCCTCACCAGGCTCAATCCTGCAAAGAGTCCTGACAGGTACTCAGATGAATTGCTCACGGCACCAGGCTAGTTATTTAAATTCCCCTCACTAATACTGAGTACTTCCAGGAGCAGCTCAGGTCCCAGCACACGCACTGCCTTCTGGAGGAGCCTTTCCCCTGCTGTGAGTTACTGTGAGGATCTCAATTAGGGGAGGATAATTTTGGGGTGAAGGCCCAGCACATGACAAAACATGGCCACCAGCCTGATCCCAAATAAATGCATTAAGGGTGTCTGGAAAAAAGGAAAACCTTCCCAGGTCAGCCCCCATCCCACCATGTGCCACTGCAGTCCTGGTGTCCTGCAGAGAGGGACACTCAGTGCATGGGCAGGGTTGTGATTCACTGAACCACCACCTGCTGCAGAAGAGCTGGAGAACAGCAAGACCTAATTTGTAATTAATTTGTATCAAAGAATTTTACTTGAACAAAAAAACCTTCAATCATTGGATTGAATTAAACCATCAGATACCTATATGGCTTTTCTGGAATGTAATCAAAGGTGGAGTCTGCTCTCAATGAGATGCCTGATACACTGCTTGAGAGTGTACCTTTCCAAGAAGGTATTTCAGCTTGCAGTTGAGTTCACTAAAATGTTTAATGATGACACAGAAAAGCAAAAGCTGGTGCTACAGTTAGCCTTTAATATATATTAGTAAAATATTATGTTAATTTCAGACATTCCCCCTTAACTACAGTATAGTAGCTATTCAATTCCTGTCTCACAAGGTTACAATCACTAATCCTGCTATGTAAAACAGCCAAGTGCAGGCTGGTCTGACACAGAGGTTAACAGTCACCTGGGCACTCCTGACAAAGAGAAATTCTACTGTTGTCCTTCACAGATATGGCTTTACCTAACTGAATGAATCATTCACAAAATTATGGAAAGATATCACTATTTTAACATTTTTTTACCTTTGTTATGTAAAATATGGAAATTATAATTATTTGGAGGTAGAGTGAGGAACATTCTAGCCATCTGTAGTGCACTAAATACAAGGGAATTAGGAAATGGTCAGTGAAATCACTGATGGTGTAACAGAGATTTACAAGTCCTGGGAAAACAAATATTTCCCATTTCTTGCAGAGTTGGTAAAACAACAGAATTACCCAGCTCCAGCCACTTAGCAAACAATTTGTTTCTTTTTCAGAAGAAGCTATTCACACAGGAACTTTTGATTTAGAAGAGAAATGGATCTCTTCTTGGAGGAAAGGAAAAGCCTCAGCAGAATAGCTGAAGAGGTCCTAATAAACAATTATTAAACTTTATTGGAAGCCTGTAAAGCTAAAACTCTGAGATAAAGGCAGAAGACTGTGCTTTCTCAGGATCTGTGTGCCCCAGACCATTGCTGATAGGTGCACACATGGTGCCCTGTGCACAATGGCACCAGTTTAGGTTCTGACATGACAAACATGAGTTACGAGCCCGGAGCCTCAGTGGGCTCCAAACGAGATTAGTGGGAATGCTGTCATTGATTGAGCTGGAAATGCCAGACTATCGTTGTCCCATGCTTTGGGAAATTTAATTACATTTAATTTCTCATATTTATTTACTTTGGTTTATACACATAAGCAGAGGACAGAGTTCTTATCAAGGGCACTAGATACCTGTTGTAAAGAGCAGGCCAAATCTGACTAAAATTATAATAGCAATGGTTTCAGAAATCATAATCCTTCTCATAATCATAAACCCACAGCAGCTTGTATTTTTGGCCAAGCTTTAATTTCCAGACATTTCTTCCCCGCAGTACCAATTCCTGTTCTCCCAAACCCTGATGTGTCCCTTCATCTCTGCAGCCTGGGCCTCCCCACACAAAAGGGGAGAGGCACCTGAGCCCAGGGAATGAGCAGGGCACAGTCCTAAGGAAACACATTTTGAAGGTAGGTGGCAGACTTTAATATTAAACTAACCCCAAGTTCTTCTGATCATCAAAATTACATGCTCAGAGTCCCACCTTTGCCTTTACTTACATATTTCAATTAATTGCTATGTCTATTCACTCCTTTACTTGTTTTAATCACTTCAATAACATTATATTCCATTATATTCCCATTCTAAGCCCCTTGAGCAAAATATCTCAGTTTTCCTACTAGGTCATTCACAAGTTTTCTCTCTAATGTTCTGTCATATTTTTTAATTGTCTCAGTAAATATTTATTATTTCAGGGAGCATTTACGACTTCTTGAATGAAGCGGTATTTGAATATAGTGTACCTATGATTTCCCAGAATAAATGCTGTGCTGGTGGCACTGGGAGTTTAGTAAAGAGAACATTCAATTCAGAAGCTAATGGGAAAGACTTTGATGGTATTTTGCTACCAAATATCCTTTATTCTGCCTAGCAATTCATAAATACAGTAGATTTTTCTCTTTCACTCCGGGCAACTGTCTTGAGTTTATTTATTTTATTTGGTAGAATGGAATTTTAAAAATCCTATACTCAGCTTTCTCAACCTTTTCTGCCCACATTTGGATGTGTCGCATCCTCAGCTGGTGTTGAACTGGACAGTCACACAGCCTGAGCCATGCCAAGGCCTGCCCCTCTGTGCACAGCCCCCTAAGGGTCTCCCCATCACTTCCATGGTCCATAAATCACCTGAGTGGGAAGGGATGGAATCATCCATGTGCTATAACATTTGCTGAAGCAGGACCCTAAACTAGAACATTTTTTTCTGCATGTATGATGTCACTTAGACAACAGCCTTGCTCTCCTTTCATTTTAGCTGTTGCTTTTTCACGTAACTGGGGTAAGTTGGATGGTATTTTGTCACATTACCACTTGTCTTGTACCTCATCATTCTCTAACTCCACCACTGTGTTAGTAGAGAGACTGAAGAAGAACAAAACACTCTAAGTAAATAAATATCTAGCTCACTAATAGCTACTATTTCAAATTATCCAGGAGTAGCTCACAACCCCACTTATCATTCCGCTAAAACATCACTATTATCTATTTATGGGATTTGGTGAGTGGAGTTCTCAGAACAACTCATTATTGGCAACGTTTCTGCATTACATGCCATCGTGGCACAGAATTACCACGAGCACAGCCTGAGTGGGAACCCAGAGCAACCCACCTCTCACCAGGCACATTTCTGACATAGGTGTACATACAGCTATTGTTTCCATAAAAAAATAAAACAAGAAATTTTTATCATATCCCATTAGACAAACCAGAAGATCAAACAGTAAAAATTAAAGGGCTGCAAATAGTAAATTGAGCATTAACTTTGCAGGACCTTTCCTTATGGAAAGTGCTATTGGTGTTGTCACAGAAAAAAAGTGTCTTTTTTATCAAGTCACAAAGGAAATGCTTTCTCCCCTTCTCCTTTTCTTTTCTATAAAAGGCTCTCTAAAATGAAAGGTGTCAGACTTTGCTTTTTCTTCTTGGCATGATCCAGAATGTATGGCTGAGGAATGACAGATGTCTGCAACCAGCTGCAATGAAGCATGCTAAAGTTTCAGTCTAATCCACTTATTTCACTGCAGTCACGTAAACCAAAACAAATGGGCAGTGCCTTACATTATAAAAACACAGCAGCATTACTTTGTTGCATAATGTAGCTGATACGCCATCTTTTTATCATTTTTCCTACTGCAGAAAGAATTCACCTCTTTATTAAAAACAGCCCCTGAAAGTTCTCCCATTCTGCTTGCCTCTATTTTTTTCTTTTAGTGTCACAGCAGTCCTGCGATGCTCCGTGCATTACTCAATATGCGGCTATTATAAAAACGCCGTCATATTTTTCCAGAGAAGACTGCTTTTGTTTTTAAAAACGTGATCCAATTCAGAAGCCACCGGGCCTTATTCTGCTCTCTCATCCTTGCTGCCAGCCCATGGCTCGAACAGATCTGCGCTGCTCTGAGTCAGGATTGGATCTGCCATCAGATCAGTGCACGTTTCATCTGTGTAAAAGCCAAATAACAAGTGCACCAAGCACTCACCTTAACGGGTAAAAAAAAACCCCACGTGCCTGTTTCCTACAGATCAAACTGGAAATGTCATCAGAGACGCAAATAATAGCCTTAATCTACCCGACTAGCCTCATTCAGAGCCCTCCCATTTTAATGAGGAGGGAGACCCACTGCCAATGTGTTTCCTGAACACCCCCCCGTGTTTCTTTATGCCAGAGGGAGTATAACCTAAGTGAACATGGCATTGCTTCCTGGGAAGGGAGACCCTGCCTCACTCCAACATGTAGTGCAGCAACCTTTTGAACCCTCCCCTCTTTAATCCTTGTATGGAAAGGGAAAGGATGAGGAGTCATGTGGCTCCCTCCCCGCCAGCAGTTCCAACAGCTGGGAAGCACTCTTTCAGCGCAATTCATAAAAAAAGATGTGTTGGATTTCGCCGATGGCAGAATGGTGTACGATTTCTGGCCCTTCAGGCTAAAACAATAAATGCAAAGAGGAAAATTTGAGATTTCCCCCCTTAAACTTCCCACAACAACCTCAGCAAAACCACATGACTTGTCTTGTACAATCTCCCTGGTGTTTTCAGTGCTACTTTGGCAGGAAATCAGAATTACTGTTATATAAATTCCATCTGATGCCAGAGCTACCATCTGTGAGTAAAACTGCTTCACCTACGTCTGCCGGCAAAGCCACTCTCCCAGAGACAAGGGAGAAGGGGAAAAAAAATTTGATTAATTTGCAGAATGCTTGTGATTTGCTCATATATTATTATAACTGCTCATCAGCACATGACAAATTCCCAGCACTCCGCACAGGAACCCGTTCAGTTTCAGCAGTTTTTTGCGTCGGCACCTGACAGACTGCAGAGCCACTAATGACTTTCAGATGCTTACAAACAGTAATTCTATCTTCAGAATAAAAAGAAAAATCCGTAGGAAGAAAAGAGTAGAGTTAGTCTATTCCATTTCCTTCCTGTATATCAACATGATTTAACTCTTCGGGGCAGCAGCGGTTCCAGGATCACAACACGGCTGCTCCTTGCCTGTAAAAGACAAAGACTGCCAATCTCAGGGGAAAGGTGGAAGCAAAAGCTGGTCTCCGAAGGCTTTCGCTACACCAGCTCCGCAGAGAGCCAGATACAAAGCAGGTAGCCTAGGAAAAGGCACACCTACCCTGCAGTACAGGGAGAAAATACATGCTCTCCCCGGCGCTCCCGAATTCCGTGTCTATTTCCCTATTTTAATACTTCTGATAACCTTTTACATTTTCAGGGAACACATCTGCTTCCTAACTGCAGCTGAAATGTTTTTTTCCCCCCTTTAAAAGTATGATTATGCTTTCTGAAGCACTGTCTGTGTGCTTGATTGCCTGTTTTAGATTAGAGATTTTAGCAAGGAAACAAAGACTTCAGAGTGCACATCAGTCCTGCATATGAGAAACCACAGAAGGAATAAGCAATAAAATGTGATGCACCATCTGTCCACAAACAATAACCTGGATGTTCTGAAGGCTTACAAATTATTTAGCACACAACCTCACCGAATTATAGGACCCTTAAATAGAGCAATAGACTGGGAATGAGAACCTCTTTGGTGTCCTTTTGTATTTTTTTTTTCCCAACTCAGCCCTCGATTGATTGCTATCTGTTGAGGTATTTCTCAATGACTATTGGAGCAAGTTGATATTTATTAAGTAGCTCTCTGTAGAATATTTTGCCACAGATTTGAACAGTGGGGTATATGCTGCCTCCCTGGCCCTAGCCTGCTGCAAACAGATTGTTAATCAAAAGACAGTCTAAAAGAATAGTCAGTTGGGAAATTCAGTCCTAAGGGCAAAATGCTGCCCTCGGTACTCATGCGCAACTCCCGCTGGCTTCCACGGGAGCTCACGGGAACACTCAGGGAGGAATCTGACTTTATTAAGTACTAGAAGCTTTCTGACTGGACTTTTGTAGAACAGTTCTCTAACAAAGAACGTCATTTTTAATTTTTGATGGTTTTTTCCTCCCCCCAATTTGCGTCCTGCTGCAATTAAAAATAAAATGACATTTTTTTCCTAGCTGTCATGCTGAAGCACAGTGATCTCGCATGCAAAACGCATTAGCAACAGAGCTCACTCCAGGTACTGTAAACTAGAGTATGTCAAAGCTACTGGATCCCTAGACAAACCTGGCATCCCCCAGCAATATGCTCACATACCAAAAACAAGATATTCAGAGACTCCTGTTTGGTATAGGGGATTTTGGCTCACCATATTTAAGTGTGAAATCATGTTTTAAAAAATCAACCAAATAAACACTAATCATACTTCTTTTATAATATGCAGTGAATTGCAAAATTTCTGGATCTACTGTTTCATTCAACCTCTTCTCTGCATTATAAATTCCTGAGTTTTTAGTGAACACTAGAATTTGTTTTCTCCAACTGAAGCATGCCTCTAAACCCACACTCCAAAATAAATCAGCAGCCCTAAAAGCCACCCACTTAATTTTAAAAAGGAAGAGCCTGCCCGAAATATTTCTTTTGCTTTGGTTTCCATAGAATTTTTTCTGCAAATTTTCTTAACACAACATTTCCCACGCTGGCTCTCAGCTAACAAACATCCAGACCCACCTACCAAAGGCCTTCTCACTGTGGTCTTTACTCTTTTGCCTAGACGGCAGATCAAAATTCAAATAAAAATAGATATTAGAAGACAGAGGATTTTTTTTTTATCATATTCTATTTGACAAACAGAGGCCAAGAGGGAGGTAGCTGTATAATTAACTTTAGATGTGCCTAATGTAACTCCATTATCATTGATGGGTCTTATGGAGAGACACTGAGAGGGAAATGTGCCTTCTAGAGTTTCATAGTGGAGCCAGAACTATTGAAGAATATTTCAGTATTTAGGCCCTGATTCAGCAAATTGCTGAAGGTTATGCATGCTACAAAGCCTGTAAGTCATCCCACAGTCTTGTGTGGGACTGTACAGGAGCTTACACAAGGCACGAGCCCAAGCTGTCCCTGAGCTGGGCCCTCACAGCTTGGCCCTTACTCACAAAGATTCATAAAAGAGACGTGAAAATTTGCCCGGGGGTAAAAGCTGGAACGTTACATTGTCTCGTTGTGAATCTGAGCCCTTTTTTGCGTTTATTTTGCATTTATTTCTGTGTGGCGTTGGCAGGGGACAGCGGGTACCCAGGATGCAGGCAGGTGAGGGTCCAGCAGCCCAGCACACGTGCAGGACACCCACAGCCATCCCGAGCTGCTCCTGCAGGCACAACAGGGCCCCACAGCCAGCAAGAGGCAACTGGATGCTCACTGGGAGGGATGGGAATTCCAGCATCTCTGGGGGCACTCGGAGCCAGCTGGTTGCTGTACATGTCACACCCAGACCAACAATCCACACCCAGAGCTGAGGCTGCTGTCACCCTCGTGCTGCCAGCCAGCAAAGGGCACAAGATGAACGTGCAGAAAAACGCTAAGATGTCAAAAGAAACAAAAGTCCCCTTCCAACAACTCCTGTGGCAGTCAGTATGTAGCAGACTGGGCGCTACTGAGGATTTTATTTTAAATAAAATTGGAGAAGTCTAAGATTTCTATGGGCAGTGAGACACTGTGTCCATTTAGGGTGTCTGGGTATGTTTATTTTGATGATTTAGAGTAAAGGAGTTCCCTTCCTATCTCTGAAAGGTAAGCAAATCCCAGCATGTCAGGTAGCAAAGAGGCAAACGTCCCTGCCAGAATGCCCAGCACACCAAAGCCTTGCTCCTGCTGCCTCTAGGAGAGCCACTCAATCCCACGGAATCTTCATTGACTTCCACCGACTTCCAGGGAGAAGATTTACTTATATGAAATCAATGGCAGGCTCTGGGCTTTCAAGCAAACTGATACCCACTTGGGCTTCTCTGTGTATAAACCAAAACCATTTTGCAACAAAACTAATGCATACAGTGGTTAGAGGGGGCCAAAATATTTTGCCTTCTGGAGAAGGGATGCAATTTCTCTGATTTCAACAAATAATCTGAGGCAGGTAACTTTTCTCTATCTACCGTTATGCTAATCAGAACAGAGAGGTCTATAAATGTACTTAAAGAGACAACTAAAAAAAATTAATCTGTGGTTTAACTTAAAGGTCAACTCAATACATATTGAGAAGTCAACTGAAATTCTGCCATTAAATATAATCACTCCTTCTAGGGTGGTAAATACTGTGTGGAAATACCCATCAGGAGCCAAATCCTGATCTTAGACAGGCAAATGGATGGAGGAGAGCAGTACTTGATCTTGCATACAGAGCTCTTACATCTGAGCCTCTAGGTATCAAGACCCAGGCCACTGGAAAAGCTCCTTTAAAATCCATAGGACATGATTAATATAGTGAGATATATAAAAAAATATTTATATATTTTAAAAGGCTTGGGGGAAGGCTTGAGTGTGGGTTTCTAGACTTTTCCCAGCTTTCTGGACTCCTACTTTCAAGTATTTTCTGTAACATGAAACGCTGGAGAGCTCCCCTCTTATAGAAAGAACAGAGAGAGGTTTTTCTATAATCACATGGCTACCACGGTGAAAGCCTTTCGGATATAGAAACTGCCCCAGCCATTACAGTAAAATCAGGAAGAGCAAGAGCAGCCACAGGACCCTGAGCCCCTGCTCCTGCTCCTGAGCTCTGGGGCAGGCATCCATCCCAAGCCCTTCTTGTACACACGACTGTTCCCAATCTCAAACCAGTTTTCCTGTTCTTTAACAGAAAGAAGTAAATTGAAAAGGGCTTAACTAGCATTTTATACATGTACAAACTTATTCTTTAAATTTTAATATATGGAAGGTACAGTATAGGCATTTTCTTCTGAAATAATGTCAAAGATTTGGGGAGGGAAGGCACAAAGGTCAGATTTAAATCCTGAAGGTAGCATAAAAAATTTAGATAACACTGTTTGTATATATTTTTGTATAGCATGTGTACTGACAGTGTCACCATCAGCATGGGCTCTAGAATTCATAATCCACTGTGCTATTTTTTAAAATAGTTTGATTTGTTTATTAACTGTGCTTTCCTATTTCCATGAGATATAGACATCGACAGTGAATAGACCTTTTCTAATTGAACTGATAGCTTGAAAGTGAACATGTCCTTGAATTTACACTGAAAGATAGACAGTGATTATTTATAATAAGGGATTTAGTCAACTGCCTTTCCATTTGTACAGCAAGGACTTTATCAACAGACCATGTTTAGGTAAATAGTGCCAAATAAGATAAATTTTGTATTAAAGGACGAATGTCTCGCAGTGTCAGATGTACAAGGAAGAGACATTTGGCTGATGATATGTCCTGTAAGTATAAAAGACAGTATTAAGATAACACTTTATGCTAGCATTAATACATCAAAGTTCTGGACTGACCTGTTTCATCCAAAGTGAAAGCAAGGATGCTCTTAATTCCTATCTAAGATTGATTTAATTCAGAAGGCATTCAGCCTTATGTCCTGTTTTGCAGCTTTATAAGAATTGCTGGATTTGCAAAATAGCACGGCTGCACGCACGTTAATAAATGGTCTGTATTTGTCTAGGCAGAGTTGAAGCCTTTCTTTAAAAACACACACACACACACACACAACTCCGGCTCCGTGAGCTTGCTTTGCCCACAATATTAGAGCTCAGCTATCTCCTTGCTGAAGGGCCTATTTGTCTGCTTTAAGTGAAATCACTCAATTCTCAAAAGTCAGTGGAGGACTTTGGAAGGGGGAGGGCTGGGAGAGGCCACTCCAAATAAGTTCCATTAATCAAAAGACACAGTCTAATGTAACTAATATTTTACAATTAGAGAAGACAAGATGGAACTAAAAGCCATCTATCTCTCTTACACCACATGATCATCGATTCATAATCAGAAGACTGAGAGTCGCACAAAGATGCATTTACAGGGCTGGGGGAGGGGGCTGGGTCGGAGCCGGAGATAATGAACACGATGAGAAGGAGCGGCGCTGAAGGCTGGGGAAAGATGACAGAGTGGTTCAATGGTGACGGATGACACGAAGATGAGTACTGATACCTGACAGGCAGCGAATGATGACTGCAGTCCTTTCCCACCATTATGATCCTCAATTATCTTGCNAAAAAAAAAAAAAAGCCAAAGTGGCTCAGCCCATCCGTTTATTTATAAGCTGGGGTAATGCTAGAGTGTGCCAGGCTGCTGGGAAAGGGCCACCTTTCGCAATTTGATCAGCACTTTATAGGAGCTGTAGTTTTCATTGTCAGCGCTCATGGGCACAAGGGGAAATGGGTAAAATACAGTACTTGTCCGTCTGTTTTGTAATAAAATTCCTAAATCTTCAAAGGGAGTTATTTTTTTTCTTTCACTGCCACCTTCAGGAAAAAAAACAAAACCCCGGGCTGACCAAAAAGATAAAAGAGAAAATGGGCTTTGTATTCGCACACAGAGTTAACGGGCTGCAGCCCGTGCTCCCAAAATTCCACATGCAGATTTATCCAAATGAATGATACGTGATGGGGAATGAGCCAGCATGAGCAAGAGCCGCAGCTACGAGGAGTGAAGGAGCAAAGTGAAAGGGAACTTTTCAAGATTCTTCATTGATTTTGGGAATTATTAATAAAAAGGGAAGAAAGTTCGCTCGAGACTGCTTTGTAGTTGCAGAAGATGCCACAGGCTAGCATTTCTGTACCAAAGAATATGCCGTTCTTCTACATTATTTATTTTTAAAGACACAGATCTCCTAGCTATGTTGGAGACATTGCTTTGGAGGAAAAGAAAAACAAATTAAGATTAATGTTCTACACAGCTCCCGATAGCAGTAAATATTTGATCAGAACAATTCACATTTAAATGTTGACATACTAAAAATCATATTTTTGGGAAGAAATATTTCTTCTTCGTGCTTTAACTAAAACTTTCTTTTCCTGTCCCTTTCCCCCACTCATCCTCTTGAAGAAAAAAAGTCATACAATAGAGCACCACATTTTCCATCCAGGATAACTAAAACGAACAAAACCAGGTCATAAACAGCTCTGTTTAAAAGAAATAATATTGAAAAAAAAATTCACACACACTATACAGGTCACAGGTATTCTGCAATCCTGCCTGCCTTTTTCCTCTCTCTCCAAGGGAGCAGGCTGCTTGATTCAGCAGGGCACAGTGCTCTGCCCCAGCCCAGGAGGGCACAGCAGACAGGGTTTGCCCTCTTCCCACCACAGCAGGACACAGGCTCCCAGCAAAGAGGGCATCCTGCGTATTTTGGGGTGATTGCAGTCCAGTCCCTCACAGAGAGGGGTTTACAGCTCTGCCTGCAGCTCTGCCTGCCAACCAGGGGCAGGAACAAAGCATCCAGAGACATCTAGAGCATCGTCTTCCCTGCTCATGAGCAAGCACGAAGCACTGGGTAGGCAACTTGAGCCCATCTTTCACACCAAGAGGCTTAAATACCAACACCAGGCTTCATCTGACTCCATGGTAAAACCTCCCATGTACTTTTCCTTGCTCCAGGTCTGTCAGAAAAATATTTCAGCAAAAAAGGACACATCAGGAAAGAGCTGTGTCATCTGTGGTGCAAGTAAAGCATCCCCAGTCACACCAGTCCCTGTGGGCCAAGGGACATGTATTAATAAGCACTGGGAGCATTAGCAGGTGCTTCTTGTTATCAGAGATATTACAAACAAAGGAGTTCTGGATTTTGGCTATGTATGTTAAACAAAATAGGTGGGGGCAAAAACCCAACAGCAAGAATTAGCCTAAATATATTGTAAATGCTAACATGGTTAATGGCTGCCTTAAAGCCCTGAGCGTGTGCTGGGCTGCCTGGGCACCAGGGCAAGAGGTGCTCCAGCTGGCAACCCCGATGCCAAGGGAAGGCAAGGCTGTGTCAGGACATGTGTTAGGGCTACCTGGGGCACCACTGAGTCGACAAAGATAACATCCCCAATGGAGAGAAAACATTCTCTGTGGCAAAGTTCAGCTTTTATGGAGCTGCTCGCTAATTTTGATGGCTTCCACCTTTGCTTTTGCACAGTGAATACACAGGTTAGGCTGGGTTTGAAAGGAATGGACCACACTGCAGCAGCCATCACACAGTGAGTGTGTGCACAAAGAGAAGCCCTGCTGGAACAAGACCATAAATATTCCAAGAAGTACTTCCCAGATATCAATTTAGGAACCCTAATTATGAACAAATGTCTTTAATCTGCCCGTTTCATACATCTGAGATTTAAGACAGGTTGAATCCATGATCATCACTGTAATTAGCACAAACAAAAGGGCCAGATGTGAGAAGCATGGTTCTGACGTCGGGATCTTGATAGCAATTGATCAAATATTGTATAGCTATAACTGGTTTTCATAAATAGCATATTCTCAGAAGTGATGATAACTGACACATTATAAAATGCATTTTTCAGAGGTTTTCTTCAAGAGTCTGTGCTTCACTAGTGTAAAAGTTGGACCCATCTCCCTGTAACCTTACTTCAGCATTTGTGGCAAAACAACTTGGCTGCCATTGGTGGATTCACAATTGTGTAAAATTGGGCTATCATGGTGATTAATTGGGCTAACTTAATCTGCACATACAAATTAAGTAACTGCACTCAAAAATACCTAATTTAGCATGTGCGTGCAATAGTTTAACTTGCACGTACAATTGCACACTTTGGGTAGATGAGATACACAATTATGAACAATTTTTTTTTCTGCCCTTGTCTGCATGTGTAAATTCTCTGAAAAAAATTCTCATTATTTATACTGAACCCAGATAAACAAATATTTCTTTTATCTACCAATATCACTTCTGTTTTCCAAATGGCTACCAGGAGAAGCCATGTATATTTATGAACTAGAAGGCAAATTAATAAAAAGGATAAAAAGAAAAAGAAATCTTATCATTAACATGTAGTTGTTTGTGCTTGAACAGAATTCTAACAAACAAGAGTATTAGAATTTTGCTTGAACAAGCACTGCAGGACTCAAGCTTTAAAATAATTTTTTTAAAATTCTACGGAAAAGTGTTTTAATTGTATGAGAATAAAATATTTAGCTATTAACACAATGTTAAGATTTTGTTATGAACAGAAAATTAAGATGCTGAGGTTTATTCTGCTGTCAGTTCAGACCACAAGGGCAATGTAACAGCTGCCATTCAACATGCAGCAGCAGCAGAAATAGAAACTAAAGTTTAGCTTTTTGTTATCCGTGGAGCTTTTAATCAGTGGGAACTGTTCAAGAAACGCCTGGATGTGACACTCAGTGCCATGGTCTAATTGACAAGATGGTGATCAGTCAAAGGTTGGACTCGATGATCTTAGAGGTCTTTTCCAACCTAAACGATTCTCTGATTCCGTGAAATAAGTATTAACGCCTGAACGGTGCATTCATAATTTCATACAAAATTAACCGGGAATTATTTTCAAAAATGAGAAGGGAAATAGAAAGAAAAATTTAAAAAAGAAAATGAAAACTAATAAAAAAGCAGGGCTACAAAAAGAGTCCTCACTGCGCTGTGAGGACAGACCCGGGAACAATTATTTAGCCGGGTGCTCTGATAAAAACCCATCAAATGTCTCGGGAGCGAGCGGGGTGCCAGCAGCGGCTCGGCGCGCTTTGGGCCAAAAGAAAATAAAGGAAAAAGGAAAAAGACACTTTCTCAGTGTGTCTGTATCTCGGCACCCGCTGTCCCCCTGTTGTCCCCTCCCTGTCCCGTCTCTGTCCCCTCCCTCTCCCCTCTCTATCCCCTCGCTGTCCCCTCGCTGTCCCCCCGCTGTCCCCGAGCGCTCCGGGCGGGGCAGGCTCTCGGTCTGCAGCGCCACCTGCGGGCGGCGAGGGGGCAGCGCAGCGCCGGGGCCGGGTCACGGTGCGGTCACTGCCCGGCACGGCGGCACGGCCACTCGGACACTGCCCTGGGACCGAAACAGCACCGCACCGCGGCATGGCCACCCCGGACACGGCTCCGCACCCTCGGCACGGCCACTCCGGACACTGCCCTGGGACTGAAACATCACCGCACCGCAGCACGGCCACTCCGGACACTGCCCTGGGACCGAAACAGCACCGCACCCTCGGAACGGCCACTCCGGACACTGCCCTGGGACTGAAACAGCCCCGCACCCCCAGCACGGCCACCCCGGACACTGCCCTGGGACTGAAACAGCACCGCACCCTCGGCACGGCCACTCCGGACACAGCTCCGGGGTCGGAACAGACTGGGGCCCGCACACAACCCCCAAACCGAAACCACGCCGCATCCCAGACACGGCCCCGGGACCGCAAGCTGTCCCCGAGCGCTCCGGGCGGGGCAACAGCCCCGGACACGGCCCCGGGACAGCAACAACCCCGGACACGGCCCCGGACCGCAGCCAGCCCGCCCGCGGTGCCGGTACTGTCGGGCACCCAGCAGCCGCAGAGACGGGCAGCGGCACCAGTGCGAGCTGACCAGGCTGCCACAGTGACAGAAATGTGTCGCAGGACGCGTTGTGCAGCTCCGAGGGGCTGATTTTTAGGTGGCAGAGCTGATGAGGAGGGTTTGCTCCACGCCAAGGAGCTGCCACGTTGATTTTTTAATCAAACTGGCTGGCTGGTAGGAAAAGCCTGCCTAATTTCAGACATTCTACATGAAGACGAGCAGGGGCATGAGAATTACAGCCATGAAGTTGTGGTTTTTGCAGCCTCCCCAGCCCATCGAGTATGGCCTGAGCCCCAGCACTTCCCTGCAGATTTGTTCTCAGAGCGTGGTTTGGTTCTCACTCCATCTCTTGGGGAGCCAGCATTGCTCTCCAGGGTCTCTGCCAGCCCCTGCTCTGCGTTTGGCCTCACATAGCTCCTGGCCATCAGCTGACTGAAGTTCTACGTCCTTAGAGGACATCAAGGTCATAAATCGGATATTTAATGATTAAAAAGGTGTGGCATGTTCCTCTGCTGCGCACTCAACAGCCCCGAAGTGCTGGCATGAGTCTCCCACGCCCCGTTTCAGAAGGATGGAACTTCGCCTGGTGCAGGCTTTGGGCTCAGAGCCACCCCTGTGGAGCACACCTGGGGCAGTGTGGGTGGGCAGCAGAGCTCCTCCCCTGGCAGCACAAAAGTGCAGCCTGGCCTGAGGCACACAGAGCTCAAAATGAGCTCACATTCTGTCTCAAAACTATTTGTAGCATCAAAACCCTTTTGTGGTCTTACAACTCACGTGAGACCAAACCTTGGCACCAGTAATAGCAGATTAAAAACTCGCCTAAAATTAAACAGGGAGTTCTTTTTTTTCATCCTGCAAAGGAGGAACTTTGCTATAACAAAAATTACTAAGTGAACAGAAAAGAGACAAATTAAGGGAAAGGTAGGGTTGGAATTAAATGGAAAAATAAAGTAAATCACATCGCTAATTGAGTCAATTTGTTGATTATAAAGCCAGAAGGCACCACTGAGATCACTCTTCCTGACCTCCAAACTCATGCAGTCTAGAGGAGTTCCTGGAATTAATCCATGCTTTAAGCCTAAAAGCTGTGGCTGAAGTAGATGATAACTTCCAGAAAAATGTTCTGTCTTTAGCTAGTACAACCTAGGAAGAATCTGCTGAAATCCTCATCCCTTTGTGCAAACAGCTGACTATCTGGCGGGTAGAACTTCTCTGTCAAATGTCTCTTCTACAGTTTGTGCTCCCACTATTTGTTAAGATATCTCCTTGGATAAATTAGCAGTGAATCACTGGCAGAACCTCCATGGTTTGGGTAACCCATGGCCAACAACGTGTGTGTTCCTCAGGTGTGACATCCCTGTGAGCATTAAGTCTCTGTCAGAGGTCCTGCTCCTCAGCACAGAAGCGCCCATCCACTCCTTAAGTGTGATTTGTGGTCTTACACATGGCTTTAAATTATTTCAGTGCAATTGGGCTTAATTATAGAGCAGCAAATTGCTGCAGAGAGATGTGGATCAGTGTATTCCTGGCCATGTATCTATTTACTGGTCACAGCCTCTGGGCTAGTTGCAAACTATCCAAGTAACCAGCTTTTCCACCACGAAACTGATTAAAAAGAAAAACAAAAAACCCCAACAAACCAACAACCCAAAACAACCCCACACGAGAAATCAAAAACTGGACAGTTCAGGAGTCTGCTGTTAAATGTCCCAGGTAATAATATATGGTGGTTTTCAACAGTGAACTTGGAAGAGTTTTTACAGAAGCGTTGTTTTCCCATTGATATTTTGCAAACCAGGAATATAGAGCACTGAAGTTGACTGACATCCCTGGGGTTCACAGAATGACAGAATAATTTAGGTTGGAAAAGAGCTCTGAGACCATTGAGTCCTACCTTAGACTGATCACCACCTTATCAACTAGACCAGGGCAAGATGGTGGCAGAGTGAGGAAAAAGACCTGAGACTTTAATGGAGCACCACATCCACCAGTCAGGCTTCCAGTTTAATAGTTCCCTACTAGATGGGCAATTTTTAATCCATTAAACCTGCACCATATATTAATTTTTCAATATTCTTTTGGAATCATTCATTAATTTGGAGTGGGTTTGCTTGCAGTAATCAAAATGTCACACTGCAGAAAGACAAAAGCCATACAGAATTCTACCACCCTAACCTTGCTACTTTTACCAAACCAACTTGCAATCCTGTCAAAAAATCACATTAAATTTGACAATATTTGTTTTTGCAAACATATATTGAGTGGCATTAATTATGTTTTCCACCATTAATTCTTTATGAAATGAGTCTGAGCTAATCTATTTCATTATTTTCCCCAGAGAGAAGGAAGTCTGGCAATTATTTAGGTCACAAGATTGCCTTACTTACAGCCTTCTGAAAGTTCATGGTCCGAAACTTAATAAAAGCCACACTTAATTGAAGCCTCTACTTTTGTCTATTTATTAAAATCCTTTGACTATTAACATATTCCTCATTTCCTAAAGGGTAGAGGCCCAGTGACTGCCTCGTGCCTTTTTCCTTTCCTTACCCTCTTATCTATGCCCAGATAAGATCTCTGGTCCCTTTGGAGTGAATTTGGATTGTGCCTTTTACCAGGTAGATAGGAGGATTCGTTTGGAAAGTTAGTCGATAGAGCTGCTCTTTGCTTTTAATGCTAATTTCAGTACTACAAACTTTCTCCTGATTTGCCCAGGGACACAGCAGATATCTCTAAGAGCCTCATGCCTCATTTTACCTCTTAGTAATGTTGGAAGCATATATTTTAGGAGCATTATGAGAACTAATTAGCAGATCTTTCCAAAACTGCGAGGCAAGTGCATATTCCCTTCATGCAGTGTAATTCCTTGCGATGTTCTCTGCTGAGGCAGAAGCCTGGATTCCTCTGTGGCACCCGAAGAGGATGTGTTGGAGGCAGTGGATCGGTTACTTACTGCAGTTTCAAAGCCACGAGGCTCCTTGGACAGCTCCCACACCACCAGCTCTCTCTGGGAGCAGGGGCTCGGTGCCCACGGGCAGAGCAGCAGTGCTGATATTCTGCTTGGTGACTCAGAGCTGTGACAGTGACAGTGACAGTGACAGGGCAGTGCTGACACAGCCCTGGCAGCTGGCTGCCCTCAAAGGGAGACACATTTCTCCTGCACCCTTGGTGCTAGTGGTCATGTTCAAACCCAGGATCGGGAGCTTTCTACCTGTTTGTCAACTGGGAAAGAAAAAGGGCTTATTTTAACTGCGGCAAAGTTCTTATCCATCACCTAAGTTTCCTTCAGCTTCCTGTGCTATCCGAACCAGCTCTCCTCAAAACACTGTAAAGCCAGATTTTGCTCGTGCCAAAAACATTATACAGACTTCTGAGTGGTTCACAATTATAATTCCAGGGATGGTTTACCTGATTTTTAGGGCAAATGAACAAATTGCACTTTGCTTTCCAATACTGTAATACTCAGTCTGCTCTTGATTGAATGCAGGATGCGTAGTTACATTAAGAATTAATATCTAGTTTTAATATGTTTTCAGTGTCCTCTGCAAGACAACTTTTTCCTTTGGCAACCTCAATGCCTATAAAATCCAGACACAGCAGCAATCTTTCCTCAAAAATACAAAATGCTATTTCTTCTCAGATTGCATGTTAGCTAAAGGAAATGTGCTATGCACCGGGGGATTGATTAAAGGGAAATATAAAAAGAAATAGGGGAGATGGGGAAAAGAGGTTCTTTTCCTTGGGATTTTTTTTTATTATTATTCCTTTAAAAAAAATCAGACTCCAAACATCCAGCTGAAAATCTGATTGGAAACAGAAATTCCAGCTCAGAAGTGTTTTGTGATGACTCATGAGAACAATAGTTTAGTGCCTATTGCTTCCAGTTCCCTTCTAATGGCCAGTTTTCACATGTGGACCACCAGGACTAGGATCAAAGTTGCCTTCTTTTGGGAGTATTTTCATTATTGGCAAGGCATTTGCTAGCACCACATCCACAAACTGAATCAAGAGGAGAAGTGGGAAGTAGAATAAATTGCTATATGGGGAAAAGCAGATTGAATGCTCCTGACATTCTAAAGGAATAAAAATCAGCTCTCTGGAAGTGTTTGATATATCAGTGAGAAATCCCTGTCTTGGGATGGACTCTGTAGGAGAGGGAATTAAATATCATATCCAAAAAAACAAATCAAAACCCCACTATAATGCATTTATTTCTTGAATCTCCTTCTGACAGTCAGTTTCTTGATTTGCAGGAACCTGAGTCATGATAATTAATTTCTTTACATTGGCAATGACACAGATGCACCTAAATCTCCTTCCTTCTTTCCCAGCTCAGCTATTGAAATGAGACCCTGGAGGACAACAAAGTCACAGCAACCCAAACAAGAGCTCTCACAAGCATCATCTGGAGCACTTCTGAATGGTGACTTTGCAGACCTGTGGTTGTAGGTAGTGCAAAATATTCTCTGTAAAAAGATCCTTGGTAAGAAAAAGACATTGCTCTGGAAAAACAAACAAACAAACGAAAAAAATGCCCAGAACCAAACTATCATAAAGTCAGTTGAGGTAGCATGCTTAAAACCAACCATAATAAAAAGTATTGTTAATGTTTATCTTCAACTCTAAGGACCTCACTACATCCTCTCAGTTCAGAAGGTACGAGACAAGGTACCTCTTTACAAGGGTAAGGAGACATGCCTGACTTCTCCATCTCACTTGGTGGTCACTATGTGACCCCATGAACCAGACAAAGTCTCTGACTTTGTTCTGGCTGGTTCTGTAGCTCACAGGGCTTGTTTTCTTAGCCATACAGTCTCTGATGTTAATTTAAACCCAGACTTTCCTTGCTCATTTAGCAACGAGAGAGGGAAACATTTGCCCACCTGCTCTGAGCACAGGGAGGTTTCTACACCACACAGCCACTACCCATCGAGCTTTCCCAGCAGAGAATGCTCAAACACTACATGCTGCAGCTTTATTGGGAAGATAATGAGCAAAGGCAGCACCATCAGAGCTGGTGGGTGAGAACCTTGGAGCAGCACACACCAGGGGAGTGCCCTTGCCCAGGAGCCCTTTCCCAGCCTGGGATCTCAGTGCTGGCCCCTGGGAGATGCTCAGCCCCATCACTGCTCCCCGTGGGACTCTCTGGGCACCTGGACCCTTCTTCTCCTCACAAACCTCTGCCACCTGAAGAACTCGCTCACATGAGGAGCTGAGAAGCTGCAAGAACCTTCTTTCTGACCAGCTGCTTCCAAATGTGAAGTTGATGATTTGGAGACAAAAAGTACCCCTGGCATATCCTATAGTGAATTACATTTTTTTTTCCTATATGACAATAGACCGAACCTGTGCAAAATCTGTAAATAAGGTATTTTTGGCTTAGCTCCTCACTTGTGACTTGAAATCAAGTGAAATTTGGGGTTTTATCACAATATTGCTGGTTTTTGACAACAGACCAACAATTATTATTTATATTTGGGATATTTCACTACTTTTGGTATGTGAAGTTTGTTACAATGTTTTATTACTTTTGCAAAATGTCTTGCATTATGAAGAACAATTCTTATGTATTTCATGCCACTGAGTTAACCATGAAAAACATTTACATATGTCTGGAAAGAAAGTTTTGTGAACAGATCCCAGCTAAGTCCTAGTTAAAAGAACTTCATGTGTAATAAAGTCCTCAAAAATATTAAAAATCATATTTAAAGCATTCTCATAAAATGTGTATTGAGAAAAGACAAGTTAATTCTCGAAGGCTCCATTATTGAAGCAAAAATTAATATTTGTACTGTTTCTAAATTGGAATAAAATTGCAAGGATGCAAACACTATCCTATATCATAATCTATAAACCAGTCACAAATGTTAAATCAACTGTAAAAATGATTTAAAATCTACATGACTAATTTTATTAAACTGATTTAAAATCACATTTGTGCTACCTTCATTTATTAACTGTATTTCAGACAACACTGTGTTTATAATGGATTTGCATGAATACAGATATATATGGAGAAGAAACTGTGTGTTAAAAGGGACAAGACCTTTCCTCCTCTGTGCATGTTTTCTTAGCACATGCTTGTGGTAAACAGAAATATACATATTAAAGATGCAGAGGCCTTGTTAGGTTCTGCAGTCAATTCCCTGCAATTTTATGGTTGTTCTTTTCAGTTTGCTTATTCATAACACAATGATTTTTGTTCTTTGTTCCAAGCTTAGAAAGCATTTCACAAATATTAATTAATATCTGTAAAACTGTAGCCATTTCTAGTATCATTCTGGCTTTTTGCAGATGGGAGAGTTGTGGGCATTTAGCTCTAGCACAGATCCAACTAAATCAACAAAGCTATTTCTGGTTTATTTTGGTGAAGCCAATTAGAATCAGCAGCTGAACTGGAGACAGATAAGAAAGGGTTATATGAAAATTTGAGTGAGCTCACAAGCTGTTGCTGGCTTTCCAATTATTATTTCAATGGGAGTTAGTCCCCCTGCATGCCCCTCGTTGGGCACCCAGCCCTGGGAACAGGCAGGGCACTGGTGTTGTCCATCACCACCCCAGGGATCCAGCATTGTGGTGAGCCCCTGGCAGGACAGGGAGCCTGATGTTGGGCACACATATGGTGCCAGGGGTCCTGGGTCCGCCTGTCCTCCCCAGGAGCTGCTGCTGTCTCAGCTGGGTGGTCACCAGGAGGTGACATTGCTCCCTGAGCAGTGCTGGTGGCAGAGACTCTGCTGCTGCCACCCTGCAGCACCAAAATCAGCGCAAGTTTTCTAAGGGTTTATTACAGAGAGAGGTGCAAATTCCTCTTCCTCTTCCTTCCAAACATCTCAAATTACGATTCCCTAGGAATAGGGAAATCAAAATGCCAATCTCTGTGCAGGGAAAGCAGGGAGTGTTGGCAGGCAGGAATGGTCGTTCTGTGCCCCATCTGAGGGGGGCTTGGCTGCAGCCTCTGTGGGGACCCCACCAGCCCCAGCTGGCCCCAGGCAGGTGCTGAGGAGTCCCCCAAGGGAAGCAGTTCTCTTGGGTGTTGGTTGAGGTTCAGGAGTGCGTCCCTAAGCATCAGGGCAAACCTTTCCCCTTTGCTCTGCCCTTTCCATCCTCCATGAATGGCCTCTGCTGTGAGCTCTTACACGAGGGTTCACTCGCGCTCCACACCAAGGCGTGAACCACCTTCAGCAAAGCAAATCTTCTAGAGTTTCGGCTGAATAAACCTATTCAAGGGGAATTATGCTGGACCTGTCTGTGCACTACAGAAGGACAAAAAGCCCAGTGTCACATCTGACTTCTTAAATCTGCAGATTTCAGCAATCGTTTCTTTCAGGCGTTATCTCCTCACCAGCACGTACTGACCTTAGACATAAGGAACAATCAGCAGGATTCATGCAGATAAATATTCTAATGCACTTTATCTTAGAGAAACTGCAAACATGTTTGCAAGACAGACACAGTTACTGCTCTTTCAAGACTCCATATGACCTTTAACATCATTTTCCACAAAAGTTAATTTCTGTGATTAATGCAATATACTAAAACCCATAAATCTGATCATTTGAAGGATTCAAATTAGGAATTATTGACAGCTGATAGAACAGAAGTGCAGAGATGAGGCAGATTTTCTCATCTGTCCATCTAAATGTTGGAATATGTATTGATTAAAATATGACATGGTATAGAACCCACCATAAATCTAAAATCTATTAGATTAACAGAGGCATTCAATTAACATAAAATGACAACCTAAGAAAAAAGCCGTGAATGGGGGCCTATCTCAGTTTGTAATATTTTAACCCACCTATCTGGGCAAATTTTGAGGTAAACAGAGATATGTGCCTGGTTTCACCTTGGCTCAGTACCTGCCGGTAAAACCTGAACCCTCAGGTGAATGTAAGCTCTTGTGTTCTGGCTTTCCAATTGAATATATTTAAATATTTAAGCTGAGCATAAAGTACAAAATTGTACCTATTACGAAAAAGCCTCCATTTTCAAAAATTACCAAAAAGGTCTTTGTTATGCACGAATCTCCTGGACCTAGAAAGTTCTTTCTGTTTGAAGTTACTTCGATTATTCCTTCCATCAAAAAGCTGAAATATCCCTAAATGTAAAAAGAGCATTAACAGAAGAATGAACTTTCCAGGTAGAAACCATGAGAACAACACACACACAGAAAGCAGAAGAGTCCTTCTGTGAGCAGTGACCCCAAGTAACTCTCAGCCCTTACATGTGTTCCTCAGCAAAGTCCAGCTGCAGAAACATCTGGACTCTACAAGCACAGATTTTATCCCACTGGGTCCATAAAAATCTTGTAAGGAAGTAAAAAATTTCCTACCACCTAGACCAAAGTAGGCTGCCTAAAGCACCCAAAAGAGATATCTTGAAAGAAATAAATACATAAATTTGAGCTTTCTATTCCCTACTTAAAGTAAAGAAGCTAGTGGAGTAGCATGGGAAAACAAATGCCATATGAATGTTCTGATGTTACAGATACAAAGGAGGCTCAACAAGCCTCACACTTGCCTGGCATTGTTGCCAAATGGATCTCATTTGCACAAGCTCTGAATGGCCCAAAAAACAATCTCAGTGAAAAGAAGCACATTTTTTGTGACATGCAACTGGTCAGGACTGGGAGGCCTTGCACTGGAAAGGCGTGGAAATGTGAGGAGAGCACTGGGATTTGGGTCAGAATATCACAGGAGGTTCAGGTTTGCTTCCCACAAGCACTTCTCATTCGTGGTATTTTATTTCAGCCAGCCTTAAAACTGCTCACTCTTCAGTCAAGCTCTCAGACTTTTAGTAACTCTGGGAGACCCTGCCCACACTGTCAGACAGTGCCCAAATGCCCAGTTCTCATGCCCTGGCTCGGAGCACTCGGATGCTCCTCCTGAGCAGGCTCAGGGGTTCCCTGGAGCTGCAGAGAGCCTGGAATGGCTCCCAGTGCCCCATCCCTGACTGCCCCCTCCGGCAGCAGCGTTCCCAACACGGCTGCAGTTCAGCTGCCTGAGCCCGTCTGTTCTTTCCTCCTTCTGGCCAACTCGTCCTACCCCAGACACCTTTTGCCAGCCTTGTTCTTCCCAGTGATCAATAATTACCTTTCTCTGCTCCCACTGATGGCTTCTGGAAGGGGCAGCCTTATGTCACTGTAGCAATTGAGGCCATAATCTGAGCTCTAATGAATATTTGTCCGGGGTTCACGACGGCAAATGGGAAAGTGTTAACCCAAAATCCCTGCAGAAGCTGACAGGGAAAGGTTGGCTGGCTGGAGCTATACACAAGTGGTGAATTCTCCCAAGAACAAAATTACTATGTATTATTAGTCTGCATATTATGTTCACATTTTAAAAGATACTAATTTTCTCTCTTTCTCTCCTTTTCTCCAAAGTACCACTATTTAGGACTATAGATTCATAATTGCTCAAGAAAGCCATTGTCTATGTTCTCTTAATATGTCCATTATATTTAATCTATCCTCAAGCCTCTATTCAAATGCAATTTGTTAATATTTTTATTATAAAATTTCATCTTTTCTGTGAAGCTAACTTTCATATTACGTTTTCCCCTGAAAGAGAAACTCAAGCTCTCAACAAAGAATGTTGTAAACCAGCAGCATGGGAAACCAGCTAGCTCAAAACATATTTAAAAAAAAAAAGAATAAGGATTTATTACATCTTCAAATTATTTATATTGTTTACTTGCAATAATTATAAATAGTTGATTGAAAAATTGCTGTTATGAACTGAAAAAGCAGGTTTTTGTTCTAAAAAACACGTAGGATTTCAGCAATTCTTTCAACAGCAATCCCAGTTTTTTCACAGCCAGCAACTCAATCTAACTGGTTTTCTCCACCACAATCAGCAGAAGAAAAAAGGTTGTTTAATGGACTGGGATTTCAGATGAAAAAACAAGGTCGTTGAAAATTCTCTAATCAATTCTACTGAACGAAATCAAGAGGAAAGAGTGAAAAAGCCTCTCTTGGAGCAGGTCACTGTGAGCAGTGAGCTGCAGCTGTGCCAGGAGTGCTCCTGATGCAGAGAGATTGCCAGCCTCGTCCAGACACAGCTGCTCAGCCTCTACAGACAAGATCTGTTGAACTGCTCAGACTTCTGCATATTTTCATAAATCAAACTAAACCCATCCAATGCCTTTCTCTTCTTCTACATTCTCTTCTACTTTTATGCTTAAAGGAGGCCAAGAACCAAGGAAGTTCATAATTAGTAATAATGGAATTTAACTGTGGCTTCACCCCCCCAGAAAACACTCAGTGTTTAGTCCTGTTGAAGGTACAAAGTTGTATTGTGGCAAGTCGACTAAGCAAAATAACTGCAGCAAATTGAATAAACAAGTAAGCAAAAATGTCTCACAAACAAATAATTTACTAAAAATACACCACTCCTTTTGGACTGAACGTCTTCTATGCAAGCACAATGGAGAGCAAGCTGAAGCAAAAAGTGAACCTGATGTCTTCACAGGGATTTTGGGAGCAGAGCCGTGCTGGGGTCACACTGACCCTCTGTGCACTGCCAGCTGAAAACTCAGGAGAGTTTTCTCCTTTGGAGAGAGACCACAGGAGAGGCACAGACCAAAACTGAGATCCTAACAGGTTTGCTGCAACAACCTTGGTTGTTCTTTGCTCTTGTGCCTTCTCCACAGGGATGAGCCCCTGGCAGGAGCAGATCCCAGTAACCCTGGAGCCCTCCATCCAACCCTGCACCCCAAGGACATAATTCTCACACTGTACTAACATCAGAGCTAAAGGAACATACACATCCAGTATAAAATCCTCCTTTATGCTGCGTGGAAATGGATCATTACTTCTCACCTGGAAGGATCTGCCAAAAGTTGCTGTAATTAGGAGGAAAAGAATGAATGGGGAATCACCATGAGATACGGTGTTCTCACAGCTCTGAAAGTGCTATTTGTAGCTTTGAATGCAGCACCCCTACGGTGCTAGGGGGTGGTTAAAAGGACAGGACTCTCACAGCAAAGGTGGCAGGAGCCCATTCCTTCACCCTATGAAGTGAAGAAATACCAGCTGCAATACTGTGCAGCACTGATGCTCTGTGGTTCTGAGGTGCTGTGAAGAATAACATGAGTCTGGAGCACCACCTTGCACATCCCTAAGTTTTTTTTGCTGGCCAGCCTTCGCGTACGAAGATCCGGGGAAGGCCTCTTTTTCCTTTCAGACCTTCCAGCCTGCGCACTGGATTTTTTAGGTGAGACACAGGGCGCGCAGATCTGAGCCCACCCTTTAATCCCGAGGTTCTTCTGCCAGGCCAAAACATCCCTAAGTTACCTGAGTCTTAAACACATAACCTGGTGGAAGCCAAAGATACATCAGGAGCAAGATGCTCTTTTCCTCCTACTGCCTACAAGAAAACAGCATTGCCATCCCCATCTAGAGCAGCACTTGGTGTGGACAGTGCCCACCCAGGCTGCAGCAGCTCAGGTTTCACTGCTCTCCACCTCACGTGGGAGCAAATACACAACACATACTGGGAAGGAAAACCTGGTGTAGGAAGAATGTAGCTTTGGCTCATTTCTTTAACAAGAAAAAGAGAGTTGAGCAAGAAGCACAGAAAGAACCCTTCAGACCAGCACTGCTGCAGAAGGCCCAGCTGCCTGGTGAGGTGGTCTTTGGGCACCTAAACAGAGGGGCTCCTGCCACCCTTGGGGGTGGCCACTGAACTGGCCCCAGGTCCAAGGGCTGAGTCCCATCAGGTCTGAGAAAGGGAATCAAAGAACGTCTGTGGGGTTGCAATCCTAAGAAGTATGGATTTTGTTCCTGGCACCATATGACTCCTCTAGAAACACACAGCAGAATACCTTCAAGGTGGGAGGGCAAGCAAGGTGACCAGGGAGGGGAAAATAAATGAGTGAGCTGTAGCAGCAGGAACTTCAGAGCACCAGAAGTCAGGCTCGGGGGGGAAAGGGGGATGCCAAGGAAAAGAGCTGCCTGTCTGAGGCAGCTCTGGGTTTACAAAGACCACCTGAAGCTGAGCTGGCAGGTGCACAGGGATGAGCTCAGCTCTTGACAGAAAGATGAGACATCATACTTTGTGTATAATGCCAACTGTACTAACTTACATCAGTATTGAATTTAATTTGAATAATGTTAACAGTCTCTCAAACCCTTCAGAAGAGAAGTAGTTTAATGTCTGCAACATACACTAATGCTGGAAGAAAAATGACATGCTATTGTGTGTTCAGACATCCATAGTATTTGCTATTTGTTTGGAGTTTTATGGACTTGGGAAGACAGATGGAAATTTTTTTGTTAGAGCAATGCAAATGATAGCAACATTACTGGATGCCTTGTAGGAAGTCTCAGTGTGATAGCAAAACCTCTAGATGTGAAATTTAAATTGAAATTAAGCTTTTCCACTGAAGAAACACAAACTAGATTGAGTATGTCTTAGGGAAAAAAAAAATCAGCAACTTTCCCAGTTGGCTGAGGGCACACTTCACCACAACACTCTCTTGATGTGATGGTCACGTTCTCGACCCCACCGAGGGAACCCTGAGCAGCACATGTCCCACCACACCTGCCCAGGAGCTGCCACGCTGTGAGAGCAAGAGGTGTTTTATTGGTTTTTTAAGTGCAAAGTGTGGACATTGTCAAGAAAAAATTATCTCTTCATAAATCGCTTGGGACAAAAAGCTTCCAGCCCTTAGATTTTGGGGTGCAGCTGCCAGGAGGAGAGGGCTGCTCAGACTGGTGCAATGGGAAGCTGTCTCCTGTGTTCCTGAGTGACGCCCCAGGCACCTCTCAGCCCCCGTGTGACACCTGGGTCTGCTCACCCGGTGCAGGGAAGATCCTGCCCGACAGACACGGCCCTGCAGCGAGGGATGAGCGGCGCCCGCTTGGAGCACATCTCGCTGGAAAGAGGAAAAAAAAAAAAAAAAGGAAAAAGAAGAGAAAAAAAAATTTAAAAAAAAGAGTTCGTGCTCCTTGTTCGTGGGTTGTGAGCTCCCTCTTGTGGCTCTCTCGAAATTTCCAGCTATTCGCCAGCTCCTGACGCCCGCAGCGATGCTGGGCTGGACGGGTCCACTCTGAGCTGGCACAGCTGATTCCCCACCAGTGCACCACCAGCACTGCTACCTTCCATCCCACTAACTTGCTGCTTTACGCCTCAAGTTCTATTAGAACTTTAAATATAATAAATGCACTTTCTCTGTACACAGTCCAAGCCCACAGCAGCTCAAAGGAAAGGGTGCAGCTGAAGCATTTCCCTGTGCAGGAAAGCCCTTGGCCTGACCTGCTGCACAGCACACAGGACCAGGGGAGCACGGAACGTCCTCTACCAGCTCTCTTGGCTGCTGAGGGGTCCCTGGTACCCCCTCACCTCCAGGATGCCCACAGGGGACTACTCATCTGCTCTCCTCTAAAATTCAGGTCAGTGGCAGCATCACTGAGCACAGCCCCAGCCAGCAGCCTTGCAGGGATCTCATCCCTCCTGGGACTACCTCACCTCTGAAGTTAGAGTCTTCTGGCTGATAAGGGGAAACATTTGCGTTACACCACTGCCAGGCCCCGTGTTTCCCCAGTTATCCAATTTTCTTTCTGAAGTATCTAATTAGGCAATTTTTCAGGGAGAGGAAATGGAACTTTTGTAGATGGTTTCTCACCAGCCCCTTATAACCAGAGTGAGCCTTGCTGTGCCTGTTTGCTGCTGCCACAGCCACAAACTGACCACTCAATCCACTTGCTGCAGGAATCCTGATGCTTCAGCAGCTGCCCCAGTCCTGACCCTGGGACTTCCCCTGAGCAGCAGCTCAGCTCACTGGCACTTTACAGCAATATATGCTTTCGCATCTACCACAAGGGCTACTGAAGGGTTTCTAGGACAAAGAAAGCTATAAAAAAGCATGGCAGAAGGGCAGGTGGCCCAATAATATTTTGTTTTTACACAGGTGCATCATTTACCTCTCTAGGAAGTCAAAAGGAAGGCTGTGCAGCAAAAGAAAAAAAATCTTCACCAGGAACACAGGGACAGGACCTATCTTAACTCCTGTCACACCACTTTCATCTTGAGCAAAGTTTCACCAGGAAAGAGAAGGAAACAGAACTATGACATCCATAAAACACCTTACAACACCTACTTCCAATAAAACTGATCAAAATGGGGAGTTTGAAAGTGATCAACTGTCAAGGAATTAAATACATATAAACAGCTCTATACTGAATGTTGGGCAGAGTTGAACCCCAGTATCATAGAAAGGGTCCTCTCTTGAATATACCCTTCTAGAAGCTCTTTTGTATGAAGAGAAGGGAAGTGTAAAATGCAAAGAAGAATGAAAATGTTGAAAGACATTCTGCAGAAATTAGCTCTTTTTTGACAAGCGATCATGTTTCTTTTACAAAAACTAAATCAAAAAAGTCTTTATACTACAATCTACAGCTGAGGTTCTTCAAATGCTTGTTGGACGTCACTCCAAAAGCATATAAACCAGACAAGCAAGCCTTACCAAACATAGATATGTAATTCTTCATTCCGACGCAGAACTATTGCTAAATAAGAAAAGATGGATGAGTGGCTGCAAAGAATGTGTCTTTCAAAGGGGAAGCTTCCAGGCTAAGCTGCTCAGTACATCTGAAACCATGGGAGCCATACAAAAGTCTGAGAGTAACTGCAGTTTCTATGAAAACCTCTGATATTCTACAAGTAGAATATTATGTGCCTTTTTTTCCACATCCATCCTAACCGCAAGGCGCACGTGACATGACTTTGCGTGCATCATAGGAGTTAAGGGCACATTAGCATTCGGGGACCTCTGCCTCGTAATGAAAAGAAGGAATCAAAACATTCAAGTTACACAAGAAAGAAAACTTATAAAACTGCCATCGCATGAATGTAATTTATTTGTTTGGAAAGACAAAGGATGAAACATTCCCACAGGCTCACAAAGTCTCCGCAACCACAGGGCAGGGAAGCACATGAATATGCCAGGCAAGAAGTTTTCAATCCCTGGTGCCTCAACTAACAAAGGGGAGGGAAACTTCTCAACCAATTGTGTTCTTCCCACTCCGAATTTCAGGGACCTATGAGAAACCCAAAGACATATCCACAAGTTTTCCTTTAATAGAGGGGACCTCAGATAGCCTTCAATCAGTTTTATCTACCAGCATGAAATACAATCACATTTTTCCATTTAATTTCATTACAAAAAAAAAGAACATACAGCATTTATATATTTCCTGAGCTAACTGTTCCTGGGTTAAGGCTGAAGATACCACCAAACCTTACTCAATGTTTTATTTATAAGCCCTTGAGAGGAGGAGATGTGAAACTTGTAAGCAATGCCGCAGGCCTAAATATTCCATAAAAGAGTGGCCCTTAGAAGGTCATTGCATTGCCAAATACCACAGGTCATGTTTAGGAGTGGGATGCCAGATCTGTGGGACTCATATCTCATGGAAATGAAAAAATGGAGAATGAATTAATAGATAATAACTGCCACTGATGCCTAGGCATCACCACAGCCAAATGATTTTGTGCCATTCTTCTCCTACCAGCTACTGCCCTGCTCTAAATAAGGGTGCAGCTCCACAAAGGGTCACAAATGATGTGCTTCAAATGTAGATTTAAAAAGTCAGAGCTGAAGCAGAGCTGCCCAGATGGCTGGATGTGTGTGTACACAAGTCCTGAAGATACAGAGTCTCACAAGGAATCTGAACAAAAGGCACGAGGAAAAGCTGGTCATTGATATGGAAATCAGTTTAACTTTTGGGGAAACACCTCACAGAAGTAGCTCCTAATTTATCAACCAGCCCAACTGAACTGGTTTCCACACTAGTAGAGAAACTGGTGGGACATGAGTGCTGAAAGGGGACAGCTCTGAGGTGTTTTGTACCTGTAGCATTCGGGAGTCTCCATCAGTAGATCACAGAATCACTGTTTTGGTGAAGCTGGAAAAGTCTTCAAGATCACTGAGTCCAGCCTGTGACTGACCTTGTCAACCAGACCATGGCACCAAGTGCCAGTCCTTAAACCCTCCAGTGACGATGAGCCCACCTCTCTGGGCAGCCCATTCCAATGTCTAATTGCCCTTTCTCTGAAGAAGTTCCTCCTAGTTTCCAACCTAAACCTCCCCTGGACTATGTCCTATTGTCCTATCACTAGTTGTTGGGAAAAGAGGCCAACCCCATTTGGCTACAACCTCCTTTCAGGTTGTTTGAGAGACTGCTAAGATCCCCCCTGAGCCTCCTCCTCTCCATGCCAAACAGCCCCAGATCCCTCAGCTGCTCCTCACAGGATTTGTGCTCCAGACACTGTTGTCTGACATGCATGGAGGCAGAGATTGTTTGACATTCCTGGCTACCAAGAGCACACTTTGGGCAAGGACACGCTCTGTGTGCCTGTGCCACCGACCCTGCCAGGGCTCATCCCCAGGCAAGTGCTTGGTGCTCTTTGGTGGAGCTGGGCTGGCACAGAGCTGGGCAGGGAGACACTGTGCTGACAGCAGAGAGGGGAACCAGCTTGGGCTCAGGGAAAGGAGCAATGCAGAAAGTCCTGCCCATAACTGGACACCCAAACTGGCACATAAACACGTACTTAGCCTCTTGAGATGATGTGATTGCAGGATAGCCTCTCTGAATACAGCATACAGGCAGCCTAAGAACTTGAAAAGAGGGCTTCTAAATACGAACAATCTATTAATACTTCTATTCTAAAAAAATCCAAATCTCTTTTGCCTCATCTTCTTTCAAAAACTCTGGTTACCATAAAGAGGCAAAATTAGGTTTAATGAAAAGTGACCTCACTAACAGGAGGCCCCACCATGGTCATGGCTATGACTGGGTCACTTCATGCCCAGGGTAGCAATAATTCCTTCTGGAAAACAATTTTTTACATGGAGATTTTTTAAAAGAATAAGCTGCTTCAAAGAAGAAGGGAACCAAATGCTGCATCCATTAGGGATGAGCCATAGAGTGAGCAAAGGCAGCAGAGAGGGATTCTTCTTTCAGTGAACTGGCAGGAATACATAGCCAAGGGTGGGTTACTCTCCTCTCAGCAGAGCAGCGAGTTCAGACCAGGCCTCCTACATCCTGGATAAGTTTTCTAACTGCTCGACTAGCAGATAAAAGGGCTGTCATCTCCCTCTCTGCTTTTCTGACAGTCTGGCCCTGCATGGTTTTTGTGCTTTGCTTTTTTTCTTATTTCCCTTCCTCCCTAAAATTTCACACAAAACACAGCATTTTCTATGTTACATACTATTAAGCAAACTAGAAAAAGAAATACTTTTTGGTTGGGATTGATTTTTTTTTTCTTTCCTTTTATTCTGCAAGACAGCCAAACCAAAAAGTCAATTGTTAGCACAGTTGTAATAGGGACAGCAGTCTGCACTCGGCATTGCGGGTTAGAGAGCAGAGTGGGCCAATACCACATCCCCAGATTCAATTCCCACTTCCAAATTTGGTGAAAGAAGAGATCCATAATGAGAGGGAACCCTGGACCCACAGACCTGTAGAAATCCTGCTGCCTCTAAGTTTGATCTCAGCTTCACTGCTCAGGTCCCCGTCGAGTGCATGCCCACATTTGCTGCGTGAACTTTTGCTCCCTCCCCAACTTGATTAAGAGCAAAGAAAGTAACAGATGGATCCATGCTGTTCCTTTGTAGCCGGGAGATTAATGTTTGCATTGCATCAGGCTGCTCGCAGCGCACCAGGGAACGCTGCCGCTGTCCCTGCCCCTGGCACCTGCACCCGCCGCCTCCAGCCCGTGCCCGAGGCAGACGGGCTCTGTAAGGGAATGCAGGCACTCTGTTCTTCGGGCTTTAAATATCCCAGTGCTCCGGGAGAGCGTGACACGGTGTGAAAAATGGCCGTGCCTCGAACAGCGAGCCTGGCTGCGCTTTGCCGCTCGCTGATGGCAGCTCACGCTCTGCTGTGCATCACTCTGCTAAAAGGCTGTCACCCGGCGTGTCCTAAAGGAGGGTGTCAGTAAACAAACGTGGGGGCTTTCTCCAGCGTGCAGAACCCGTGGGTAATAGCAGCACGAAGCCAGGATGTGCCCCAAATGTGCACCGGTAGAGCTAAAAGTCAGCTTCTGCCACTTGTAAAGAAAAAAAAAAAAACAGATTCAGCCCAGCTCTGCTGTTGGCACAGGTAACCCTCAACCACAGGCAGCTCACCCCCATATGCCACCCTGCCCAGGCAGCAGACAGGAGCTGCATCTTCATATTGCATGGCCAGGGTCTGACAAAGCAATGGCACAATGTCAGTGGTGATGAAAAGAGGTGGTTTTGTCTGTGCTATCAGGATTAGGTGCTGTGGGTGCCAAGCTGCAGGAGCCTGGAAAGCTTCAGCCCCTGGTCCTCCCAGATCCAGCCTGAACAGGGCTTTGAGTAATTTACAACTTCAAAACTCAGACAAAAAAATAAAAACAAACCCAAGCCCATATTTACTCAGAAGGTTGTGTTATTCCCTGTAGTTCAACTAATTTACCCAACAGTTAGAGCTTCCCATCCCTGGTGCAAAAGCCACTGCTTTCCCCTGGGCATTATGGCAGGTTTTTTGGGCCACATCCTGGATCTCCAGCTGATTAAAGAAAAATATACTCAGGGAAGCCTCATCCCAGCTAAGCCAGGCCAGTCATGATGGGCCGGGAGGCTGGACACTGGGGTGGCACTGGGGTGGCACTGGGGTGGCACCAGGGAGGGCATTGGGCAGGCTCAGGGGTGCAAGGCTTGAAGAACTCCCCACAAACACTTATTTCATCTCCTCTCTGTGAAAGAGAACGGACTTCACATGATTTACTGAGAAATCTGTGAATTCTAATAACCGCTCCCATTTATCAGGACATCTATCATACTGTATCTTTTGCAGCTGTTTAAAAACAGTGCTTTCAAATCAGTTTCATCATAGACTCAAAAAAGCCTAAAACAAAATCCAAACCCAAAAAAACCAGCCATATGCCTACTTGACCTAGGATACATAAACCTGTTGTTCAGTCCAGAGGAGGGATTACAGCATTACTTTTTAGTAAGTTGCTTTTCATATGGAAATTTCTTTTCACAGTAAAGCTCTGTATTTAATGCCATCAACGTAAAAAACATCCCTATTTTTAGTTCTCTGATCGTGGACATATAGATTTTTATAGTGTCTGCAAGCATACATTAACGTTAATTTCCCCATTCTCCTTTGTACTTTGTTAATGTCACAATCTGCTGTAAAACCTTGCCAAGTTTCTTAACTGTCATGTTAATTCCAAGACCCAGTCTGCACTCTCTGACATTTCAGGACAGAACATGGCAGTAAAAATAGATTAAAACAGCTTATAAGTATTATAAAATCTAGAACTTTACAGATGGTGGAATTATATCTCCTGAATGGAAATTTTAGCGACTCAGAACACAGTAATATTAGAATAGCCTATTGATTTCTAAGGCAAATATTTTCAGAAGTAACGTAATGGTGTCTGAAGAGTGGGCAAAGCCCACAAAAATGTAAGAAAGTTGAGTGGGTTTTTTCTTCCTTTTTTAAAGCGTCACTGTGAATGTGCATATCGTGTTGGTGCTGGTATTAAGTTTCAAAGCTTTTCTGTGCCATATAAATAAAGGACATAATAAGATCTTGATTTTATTCATGGTTAGTTCAAAGTTCACACAAATTATTTCACACAGGGGATTTGTCTGAGGGTTTTGGCATTATAGAAATGCATTAATGTACTTTAGATATTAAATGACAATGCCACATGGTAAGAAATTTGCACGAATGAACAGGAAATTAGACACTGTTTCTTTTTTTTAACTGATTGCTAAAGAATGCGCTGTTTGAACATGGACTATCCATTTCAAAGGGAAGCTTTTGCTGATTTCAGGAAGTTTAAAATCAGCTAATCAGAAAGTAATACAAAGTTAGAGTTAAATATTTTTTAAAGGAAACTGTTTCTTTAAAAAAATCCTTTCCCCTTTTCTTTAAGGAGTACTTATTATTTCCATCATCCTTGTTGAGTTGTTGATGAATAGCTCACATCGTTTGCCAAGCTCCACCCTCTGTCTTTTTTCTAAACCCTTTACTCATTATTTGCTCAGTCTTTTTCCCACAGCCTAGACAGCCTGTCAAGGCAGCTTAAATAAAACACTGTATTAACATTAGGAAATGGCATTCAGTTCCCAATTGATCTCCTAATACTTTATGTTGAAATGATAATTGGTACAGTCTTCATTGAAAAAAAAGAGAGAAAAACTACTTTTCAGTCACCACAAGGTATTATCTTAGCTAATGTATTCACAACCAAACAGATACATTTTTAAAATCTCCCCATCTGCTGGAGACTGCAGTTCACAATTCTTTTCAGCTGACATAATCCAGATTGATTCGTTCAGCAGATAAAATTCAGGCCACTTCTGCCCTTTATAGGAGCAACATAATACCAGTCTTTATTCAGTAACAATGTAACATAATGGGATCGGAATGTGCAAAATGACTGTTCTTAAATTACTGTGACACACAAGGGTCCAACACAAGCTGTGGTTTAATGTAAAAAATCATTAGGCACAGATTACTAAAGTGGTCCTGCATTAACAAGGTCAAACCAAGACGGTTTATGATATTTTTCACGAAGAAAAAAAAAAAAATGCTTGCTAATATCTAGATTATGAATGCATTTTTAAGAGGGGAAAAATCTGCAGGTTTTTGAGGTTTTTTTCCCATGAAGAAAGCGCTGTTTATTCAATAATGAGTGCAACAGTTAAGGATTCTATAAAGACCTTTTCCGCAGAGCCAAGTTAATCTATTACACACTGAAGCGCACACACAAAAAATCTAAATATCAAAAGGTTGTCAAGAGAGTTGCCAGAAACGAATATTTTTGTGCACTGCTATATCAAACAAATTTTGAAGACTGTTGGATAATTATTAACCCATTATAGCACTTTTCTTTTGATGCAGCCAGACACCACTAGAAGGAATTTAGTGAGTTTCCACACCACTGCAGGGGTTTTGCATCTTTGTAAATCATCAATACTTAGCAATACATCTCTCATAAGCTCACCCATTAACCTGTCTCCACAAAAACAGCCAAAGTGAAGAGACACAGTAAATTCTGTCCTTAATAGACAGGTCCTTGCACCTTGAGGTTCTGATGGCTATCAAAGATCACATAATATATGAATTTTCTTTGTAGAGCTATCTCTTCCTACTTGATACAATCAAAAATTTAATAAGTATTACATAAGAAATGCACTGTATCTCACACATTGAAATAAAGGAATAAATAAACTACTATTTCCCAACTTATCAATGACTCTGCTGATGTTTTCCTCTTGCCTTTGATTTGGAGGCTTATGGTGAATGAAACCCAGCATATCAGAGAGGAGCTTGGCTTGCTTGTGCAAGGTAGCCTGTTTTGGCTCCCAGTGGAAGTTGACCCAAAAGCGTCAAAGCTCAGCTCCTGGGAGGAGAGGTGGTGTTTAAAAGAAAAGAATAAACCATTTCTGGTTTGTATCTGGGGCTCCAGATCAGGTGCCCCTCATGGGAATGGAAGGGTTTAATTCCCCACATTCCTCTTTCCCATTTTGACCTTCTAAACAGTGCAAGTGGAGTTTTGCTGCCCCTTACTGCTGTGCTAAACTGCCAGGGCTGGGCAACTGTTGAAAGCAGAGGCTTCAATTTAAGCTATGACCTGTTTGTGCCGAGTGTACAACAGCTACATTTTAAACACATGCCTGTGCAAAGGGTCGCTCCATTTGCGTGACACATCCTCATGTGCCCATTGCAGACTCCTACAGAAACAGCCTCCAGAAGCTCAGCTCGATGATGACACCCCACAGGCTCTAAGGACAGCTGGGGAGGAATGGATTGATTTAGAAATTCAGCGTAAACGTGTCTGGATTGTCCATGCAGGTGGGCAGTGGTCACACCCTGGCCCTGCCTTCCACTGGCACAGCACAGGTGTCCACAGTACTACTATAAAATCAAAAAGTGCTCTCATGAAACACTTCTAGTTGAAGAATTCCCAGAGTCTGCATCATTTTCCAAAACAAAACCACTGAAATGTTTCCCAGTCAACTCCATCCAAAGCAGTGTGAAAAGTGAATTTGTGAAAGCTCATAGCCAGACCATTAAATAAGCTTGTGTCTTCTGAATAACAAATGTATTTAAATGACACATGTTCTGCTAAGGTGAACTTCGTAATCACAAAAGATTGTAGTTTTAAAAAGTAATGAAAACTAACTGCATCCCTCCAACAGTCTTGGAAACTCATTACAGTCAAATATTTACATATTCTAGTGAACTTAGGATGTCAATTTTGACTGCACAAATCCAATAACTGAAACATATGGCCTTGAAACCTGCAATCAATATAAACCTTTTAGAGCCCAAGCTTCAAAAAGTTATATCAAATATATATTTGATGAGAAGAAGGTTAATTGACTAATTGATTACTCAGTTACAATTAAGTGCTCTTCAGATATCTTTGGGAAATACCGAGATATAACAGTGATAGATATTTATTTGTTTATCAGCTCCTTGATTTATAGCTATCATTTATTTTTTATTTCCTAAGTCAATTTTTACATTTATGTATTTTAACAATATAGTCCCCGGTGAGAATCAATATACATGTTTTTTTCACCACAGGGCTATCAAAAGTTAGCCTAGAAATCCATATCTACCAATTCAGCCAATTTCAGTGCAGATTTCAGCCTGATAAATACCTTGCTAAAATATTCAGACTGTCTCCAGATGGAAGTTATGGAAAGGGAACGTGAAATATTTGTAGCAATAAAGGTTAACCAGTACTAACCATGCTGATAAACTCTGAACTTAACAACAGTTAGGAGAAAAGATGGCCCTTGGGAAAAAAAAAACATAAAAAAGCAAAGTGTGCTGTTTGCATGTTTTAACAAAGTACTATTTCTTATCAAAATACAAACACATTCATAAAAGTCCCTCCCCTACAGCAACAGCCAAGAGGATCTTTGGGATCTCTGGGGCATTTTAAAGTTGACTAAACGATAAATCAGATGGAATCAAGCCTTCAGAGCTGTCTGCAAGAAGAATACTGTTAACTCTTTAGTTGTATTAACATTATTTAGAATTTATTTAGCAGTAGTGCCCATGTTCTCAGGAGGGAGGAGAACATTGTTGTGTCACACACTGCCCACACACATTATTTGTAGATACACACAAACACATACAAGAGGCCTATCATCTGGTGACAGATGAGCTAAATAAGGCTGAGTAAGATTTATTAAAATACGTTAAATTCCTCTGAAGATGCTAAGATAAATTACAAAAGCCTCACTGCTAGAAGTGAAGGCTTTCAACTCTTTCCTTCATCCACCTCCAAGACATTAGGTTAGCTACCACAAAACACTGCTTAAATGGCCAAAGACACAAAACCTCCTATCTTTGAGGGTAGAACTCTGGAGTTACTTCAGATCTTGATGGCAATTCTATACATGTTGTGTAATAAAGAAAGGTACGATGTTGTTGAGGCAGTATTTCAAGTATTTTGGATTGGTGCCTGAGATTACAGCATGCAGCAATAAGGATAAGGAAAATAACTTCACCTTCTCACTGAACAATAAAATCTTATTTTTATGACTGTCCTGTAATTACAAAGGTCCAGAAAGGGATGTGTTTCAGGGGAGATACACTACTCAAGTTAAGTACCCGGTACACCTAACCCACAATATGTTCAAAGACTTGTAGGAGTCATCCTGTCCAAGAAAGGGCTTACAACTAGATCAGTGCAAGCTTCAAGTAACTCCACTGGATTCTCCCTCTCCTCTGCCTAACATCATCAATGTCTGACATGGGACAGGTTGTGCCTGGGCCCCAGAGCACTAAAATCTGATAAACTCTGCTCCTTGACCTTAAATTCACACTTCTGGGCTGAAATTCATCACTAAATGCTTTGTTCTTTTAATTTTCCACCCTACTTCAGTCCAAGTGAGGCAGAGTTAGGTCCTCCAAGGCCCATGATGATGTTGTGGGTTTTCATCGGTGTGGCTTAGAACAGAATGTGGCCTTACAAGGATATTATTTTTTAATCATGAGCTTTCAAGACACAACACGGACACCGGGCGTGAGACAAACCCTCTTTACACACTGCACTTCACGGCGTGTCAGGGGTGATGTGAGCTTCATGTTGGGCCTCCTAACGAGATGACAGGCGCTGCTGCCCGGTGACAAAGGCACATGACAGCGAGGTGTCACAGACAGGGAGGGCAGATGTATCATCCCTCTGCCACTCGGGCGGGAGTGACATCCTTTGAATCCCCAGAGACAATGTCGAGGGCGAGCGGGGTGTACGCTCAGTGGTATTGACAACAACTCCGTGTACATCCAGCGTGGGGGAACACTGAGGGCTGGAGACAGCAGACTTCAGATTTCATCTGTGAGATAATGCCAACAGACAAAGGATGGCTATGAACAATAGGCTTCAAAAAAAAGAAAGCCAATATTCTATATTTATGTTCTAGGCTTCAAATTTTACCAAAAAATTCTGTGGTTATTTTTTTTTTTTTTCCAAATGTTCCATATTCACATCCTACACTATGGAGAGAATTATTCAGAAAGACACATCATTAAAATTCTTTACAAAGGAATTTATCATATAAAATAAGAACATTTTATATTAATTAGTCCTGATTTGAAAGGCCATAAATTAGCTTTCTTTTGAGTATGACCAAAGATAACATTATAAGCTAAGTCCTGGGGGACATCACAACACTAACATTATCTACCTCATTTCTGAAGCAGGTCACATACTTTCGTGGCTAATTTTACTTAAATACCCTCCAATATCTTCCAGACTTTATGGAAGTTTGTAGAACATTTTACAAAACCAGCACCAACTTAAAAAAAAAAGCAGAGAGACAAACTCGCTGCATTTTACAGGTCGTGGCACGCTCATCACTGCTGAGATGTTATTCATAGTCACTGGTCTCACGTAAGTAGGTCATTGGACCTACTTGCCCTTTTCAGTGATCCTGAAATATGGTGGCGTACTTGAAAAGCCATACAGAAATGTGGGGCTCTCCTGATAAATCATCCCAGGATCGACTGCTGGCTCCTGCATTCAGATTCAGGGAAATGACAGCTGAGTCCTATTAGCAGAGGTGGGGAACAGGGGGCAGGGGTCGAGGGGGCAATTAGCTCCTGCTGTCCCTTGAAAGGGATTCTCCCTTTGCTGGCAGGATAAGGAAAGGTTGAGGTGGAGACAAACCTTAAGCAAAAGCCTGGAAACAGCTGCAGCCTTTTGTGAGAGAAGTGTTTGGGCTGGTGAGAAGGACAAGGCAGGAGAATGAGGGAGGCTGGGAGCTCACCCAGCAAGGCAGTTAAGACTGACTTCTTGCAAAGGTGAAGATATCCCTCCTTCCCCTTCCTCCTGTCCAAGTCAAAGGGGAGAGAGGGAAAAAAAAATAAAGGAGAAAGCAAGCAAATAAGAAGACTTATGCATACTGCTCCCTTCCAGGAGTCACAGACCCTGCAGCTACTCTGCCATCCAAGCCATCAGCAGGTGGGAAGGCTGCCTTGGGGCCACGTGCTCCTAACTTCAGTGCTCTTTCTCCAAACCACCATGGCAGAGAAACAGGTAACTGGGTATAGCTGGTACTAGCTACCTGGGCATCACTGATTTAGGGGGCAGGAGCACAGGTAATGCTAGCTGAAATCTCGACCTACGTGATCTCATCATACTCTGCTCTTAACTACAGACAGCCCTCTCACCTCTGATGTAATCTCCTGCCCAATACCTAATGAAACAGAAAGGACTTGTTTAACTTTGCATGGGGGTGGGAAATAATGAAGGATTCTTTCTCCAGAAAAAAAAAATCTCAGTATCTCAAGATAGCAACAAAAAGTCGACCATTAGGCATCCAAGGTTTTTTTTTAAAAAAAAAAAAGTGGGGGAAAAAAGAACTAAGCCATCAAAACCTTTTCAGCTGCATGAATTGTGTATGTTAAGAGGCCTGGAAACTGCTTCATGTGCTTCACCTCCTGCTGAGCAGTTTTTATGCTGACAGGACTGAAGATAGCTTTTCTAGCTCATAATATCACAAGGAAAATGCTATAATAAACTAAGACATCTCTGATCATATGCTAAAGGTGCACATGTAATGTGCTCATGATAAATCCATTTATCATTAGAGACAAGTTTAAAATACAATTGACTTGTTCCATGTTCCAAAAAAATTATCTGTTTGTTGAACTAATTCATACATGCCTTGAATTTTCAGTGTTTAGCAGTCCCAAAGTAAAGTGAAACTTGTCTGAAAACACAGATTTAATTTATTTGTGGTGAAGAATGCATGTAAACACATTTTATGTGACTGCTACTCATACCTGCAGCATCAGGTCAGGTTAGGAGTTTTGTTATGCATAGTTGGCCTAAACATGTTGAAACTCATCAACAGGTTTTTTCTGAATCTGGATCCTTAGGTCAAGTGCACAGAGTGAAAAAACTCCATCCCTGGTTAACTAAATCTTGTGCTTTTCTGTAGAAAACAGTTAAATGAAACTGAGGGTGAACATCCAGCACGTAGCACAAGGTCAAAAGTAGCCTTTTCATTGTGGATCTACCCAGTCCCTTGAACTCTGGAGCAAAAGGGCCTGGAACAAAAGCAGAGTGTTTATCTAAACCTTTGTCTTCAGATCTTCCTCCTGACTCCTTAAATACAGAGCTTTATCCTATGCAGAGCTGTGTTCTACTATGTGCAAACTAAAATATTTCACAATCTGGTTTTGATTTTTTCAGACTTTCCAAAGACAAGTGAAAATTTAGTTTCCAGTGTCAAATAAATTAACTATTGTAATTCTGCCTGGCCAAACCCAAACCTTAAAATTCATCAGGTTTACCAATTTGGATGGACTAAAAATGCATCGGTTACTAAAAATAAATAAACCCCTTGAATTTCAAAACTCAAAAAAATTTATAAGAAAACTTTTCAACCACAAAACTATTAAATATTTAAAATCTTATAAAACTCAAATATGAAAATGGAAACCCAGTATCCTTCCTGCTCTATTGCATCTTCTGCATACTTTATAACTCTCATCGTATCATTAGTTATATCACATTTTGCTACTGCTAAATACAACTGGACTCATTTTTCAATGCACACCAACATTTCATAATGACAAATAAAGACATTTTAATTTAAAAGTAAGGAGAACAGAATATCCTACAAGTATTCCATGCAACAGAGGGTCTCTGTGAAATAATTTCTCTCTCTCTTTCAGAATGACAGAATATAATGGATTTATTGCTTCCACACTTAACATCTTGCAAGTTATCCCTGACTCCTGAAAATAACATTTCTAAATTCACTTCTCTTAATGCATGAAATTACCTCTCCCTGCACAAAACCTGCAGTAAGAAGCAAGCAGGACAGCGGGACTGAAGAGATTTAACTTTTGAATGCCCTGGAAGTCACTCCATGGAGTTGTCGTGAAGCCCCTCCCTGGCACCACATCACATCATTTCTGGTGGTCAGAGAGAGGCAAAATAGGAAAAAGGTTCCCCAGGGCTGTCGGTGGATCTCAGCTTCATCAAGGCACCCAAGCCCTGCTGCAGATCCCCTCTGTCCTCTCCTGTGCAGGCTCCCCCTCAGCCCTGGGGACGTTCCTGCTGCAGTTTGGGTCCCTCAGCCTGGCACGGGACAGTGACAAACCCACGGTGCCCACCCCTGAGTGCCAGCAAGAGGAAAGACATCAGGCACACAAGGGGAGAATTAGGGAAAAGTAGTTTATGTTTGTTAAGTCGGTTCTTGATTAGACTGTGCTCTTTTGGTCGAAGAATAGTTTTTCTGATGATGTTTGTATAGCACCATTCAGCTGGAGACCAAAATTCTGTTACTTTATGTTACCCACTAATGTTGGTAAATAAAAATGTTATTATTTTCTTGTTTGAATGTAGATGTTCACCCTCCTCCTGCTGCTGCACACTGCTCCTCAAGGAAGGGGGAAGGTGGGAAGGTGACCATCCTTCTGTGTGCTGGGACTTCCCTCAGTGCTGGTTTTCCAGGTGGGTTTGTTTCACCCTGCGTTAGCACCAAGAGCTGTAACTCAGAGACACAGGCAGGGCCTCACAGTCAGGCTTGTGTCCATCACTCCTCTGAAGGTACAGCATGGAGAAAGAGAGATGTGAAAGGCTTTAGGGCTGCAACTACAGAGTTCAGAGGCTTCTCTCACCCTGAACAGGCCAGGAAACCTCAAGAAGTCCTCAACGTCCTGAGCCAGGTGTAACGAGAGGTTGGGCTGTTCAAACAGCTTCAGCAAGAGAGTTTAGGTTGTGGCAGGACCCACTCTATGTCTAGTCGAAATCCAAGAAGAACAGAAGAGGAGGGGGAAATTAAAGGTTAGCTCTGAGTATCAGGCAAGGCATGTTTTTTTTTTTTTTAATGTAGCCTTAATGAGTTTTGCCATCCTATATCTACTGACATTTTAATAACTGCTAAACCCCTGAAAGTCTCCAGAGAAGGTGCACAGATACTATGATGAGCATAATATAAATGCATAGACAGACAGATATTAATAACTTCTTTTTACTGATGTATGTGTGTATATTCGTATAATAATATAAAGCTTTCAGGGTATTTTACCCCTATTCAGCACAACAACATTTACTACTATCAGTCTAATCATAAATACAATTATTCTTGAGTACTCTATTACAAAAACCAATAAACTAGACCTCAATAGAGATTCTGAAATTACTTAACTTTTCTTTAGAAAAATATTAAAACAGTATTATCACATCAATGAGAGGAAAAGACAGGAAGATAATAAAGTTATGTTAAACCTCCCTGTATTTACTCATGTGTGAAACAGTTATGTCTGGTCACATAATTGCAATGGTTCTGAGAAATATTTCATATTTTATAATGAACATTAAAAGAGTTTGTGGATCATTACTTTATATGAGTTCCAAAGTTATTACATAAAACCCAACAGGAATGGTTATAAATTATTTGATCCTCTAGTCTGGCCTTGGTAAACATAACATGAAGGCTGAACTATCTCAGCAGACAAGATTCACGATAATAGGTAAAGTGCCACAGTCAAAAAAAAGAAGAAAAAATACCTGGATACTTGTAAACAACACTCTTAACTTTTTTCTGTGTTTTTTCAAAGAAATCCTTTTCTACAATAAGCTTAAGCCATAAAAAAAATAA
>VZRF01015241.1:560058-571028 GCA_013396875.1 Vireo altiloquus | reverse complement strand
AAAAAAAAAAAAAAGATAAAAAAGAAAATAAAAAGAAGAAAAGCGTTTTCCAGAACAAAAGAAAACTTGCTCACAGGCATAGACTATCATCTACCAATTTGGCATTATCATAACCGTGGTCCTAAAGTCACTGGCAGATTCTTGAACTTACAGCCCAGTATGCATTTAAGACACTATACTTAGCCATGAAATAATATTACAAGCAATTATTTGATTTTTCAAAGAATCCTGAAGAGCAACTCATTGAAATATGAAAAATAACAAAAAAATTACACACTTTAAGCAATTATGTAGAATTTTTGTCTTCAAACTCCAATGGGCAGCAACATTTTAATTAATGAGTGATCATTTGCTCCAGAGATAAATGTAATACTAAATGAATTCTGGTCTATTTTGCCCTCTCAGCTCATCTTTGTCTCCAGCTCCTGTTCTTAGTGCCAAAGTACTTTGTGGATGTTCTTGTTTTGTTCTGGAAATATCTTCTAAGAATATTAATACAGAGAATTATACAGTTATGCATGCACAACAATTAATAAGACTGGAAAACATGTTTAGATATTCTGGTCAATTTACAACATGTCTTTAGTGCAAATCACATCTGAGGCTCAAATCCTGCAAATTCCTGCTCAGTGCACCGGGTTTTTCCACGTGCAAGAAGCCCCTTTCCTTGAAGGAATTACTGGAGAGCCTTTCTGGCTCAGGTAGAGAGGAGCCTGGGCTGGGTGAGGATGTTCTGTGCTGGCTCCCTGCTCTGCTGGGGTCCCAAGCCATGGCTGGTGGCTCGAGCTGGGAGCTCAGGACCCTGCCCACAGGAGCTGCTGGAGCAGCACAGGCCTCACTAACCACTTCAACTTTTTTTTTTCCCCCCCTCCTCTCCCTTCCAGAATTCCAGGAGTTGTATTGAAACACTAAACCACGCTGCCAGAGGCACTCAGCCTCTGCAGTCTTTCATCACAAAACACTTAGGCATGAAAATTTCCTGCCTCGCGGCTCATCTGGCTTTCTGATACCAGGAGTGCCTGCTATGCCCTGGCCCTGCTGGCAGAGCTGCCAGGGTGGGTTGTGGTCCCACCTGTGAGCATCTCCTCCACAGAAAAGTTGGATGTGATTTTAATTTTGATATTACTGCCTGCGTGACAAGTACCCCTTTGGGAAAGCACATGTTGTGCCACCCAAAGCCACGCCGTACTTTGAGCAGCTTATAGTTATCAGTCACCAATTTTTTTGACTGCTGATAATTCTGTTACCTTTTTCAGTTCCTGCATAATGGCTATTCACTGCTATAACTTTTTCAAGCTGAAACTCTATGCACTGCCCTCACTCTTTCCTCATTGTCTCTTATGCTACACTTGACGGCACTAGCAGTTTCCTTTTGTCAAAGTAGTTTGTAATTTGTTAAACAACTTCCTTTTTACTTTTTGCCTTTTCAGAAAACTTCAAGGATGATTGAGGCTCTGTAACCTCACCTGGGGAATTCTTCCTGTTTGCCCAGAGAGCTGATTCTCTGAATTTTTCAAGTGCTATTGTGACTTCTAACAGCATCTCTTTGCACTAAGAGCACACAACCTGTAGTATCAGCACTGGAGGATTTTACAGAAGAATCGACCCAATCTGTGCCACAAACACAACTTTGTGTGAGCTGGTGGGGAGATCTGCAGGACAGGTGTAGCCTGAGAGAATGAGGCAGCAAAACCTCCAGGGCTGTTCTGGGGAAGGCAGCAGCCTGTTTGAAGCACTTTGCTTTTTTAGAGATATTCTGTTCGCCTCCGTTTTTCTGTGACCAACATCTCCAAGCCATCTGTGTCGCATCCTCTAGGTGGTGCTGATACTGCACAGCTCCCGCTTCCCCACACAATGAAAACATTAATTTGCTATGAGATAATTTTTGACGTAAATGTAAAATGGTGCCCATTCGAACTCAGTAATGAAGCATGGTGCATTTCTACAGCTCCTAATTTGACTAGTTAAATGACTCCATTACGTGTCTAACAGACAGAAGCAAATAATTTCTGGTCAGTTGACGCTCACTTATCCGTATCATTTTACCCTGAAAATAAAGTCTCTAATCTACAGTTTCTTTGTCTTAGTTTTTTTTAATATTATTAAAGCAAACATACTTAAATAAGAGAGATTAAACCAACACAAACTAACAATTAAGGCTACGATACAGAAATCAAGTTTATATAATGTGGGAGGATGGATAAAAAAATGAAAATTAAATAATAAATTAAATGACTGCTTATCTCTGTTACTTTCAGTATGAGATTTGACAACATTGCTATTTAGGAAAAGGAAAATATCTATCTTTCTCAAATGTTGAAAACCACTTTAAATGCTGCCTGCAAGTCTGCCTATAAAACTTCCCTGCACAACTTTGAGAATGTTTGGAAAGACTCTTTACAGTACAGAGCAATAAAATAAAAATGTTGCCTTAATAAATATCAGGTGATGAATAATTTTGCCCCGAGGAAAAAAATGGTTAATGCTGAATCTTAATGTTCCTCATCTAAACGCTTTTTTCTTCCTGCTAAAAACAAGTTTAGAATTAAAGCATATCACTTTACACATATTGCATGCATATTAGCGAGACACAGCTGCTTATGCCCTACTCTTAAGAGCCATATGATTAAGTTATGGGATATCAGATAATCCAAAGTCCCTTTCTATTGGCCACCTTTTGCAGACAAAGGCTTTTTAGTTTTAAGTCCATTTAATGACAGAATGTCCAATTCTATAAATGTGTGAGTAATTCCAGTGGAACACCTGTGGCTCTCTCTGCTAGAATATAGAAGGAGAGATATAAAATGTCATTACAGTAACATTCAGTGTCTGACTTTAGCAAAAAATATTCGCAATCAAGGCTGCCACTCCATCCCTGATGTATTCCATCATGCTCGGGTTTCCATGGTCTCAGAGAAGTGAGTATGATCTTACATACCATATGTGGTACCAGCCTTCCTCACAGTGGGGTGAGCTAAGGACAGAGCAGCAGTTTTCTGGTTGAAGTCACGGGTCCTGTGGGCTCATTTCCACCATGGTTTGTGGGGACAGAGGCATGTGACTCTCAGCATCATTTGTGAGGGAAAAGTAAAAGTTTTCATACTGCTCTTAAAAACCAGCCCCTCCCTCAAATCCTGTACTTATTTTCATAGATTTTATTTTTCCTCTTTTAATTCTTTTTTCTCTCCCCAAAGATTTAAACACTGTTTGAGCAATTTTTTGTATGACTACAAGTTTCCTAGTGACAGGGCAGAAGGACAAACAGATTTTTGTGCATCCGATGAAACATCCAGAAAACCTGAGTTTTCTATTGATGTTGTTTTTGCAGTCATGAGAGTGGAAATGTTATGACCAAAACCTAACCATGGAGAGTTACATTAAAATTAATGGACTTCTTCATAGTAGCCATTCCTCAAACAGAAGCAGCATTCAAGGAGTTAGGGTTGGATTTACAACTAAAATATAAAGCTCAATATCAATGTTCAATTTGAGCAGGGTTAATTTTGAGAGCGTGCTGGAAGTGTCAGTGAATCGCAGGCTCACTGCTGCTCTCGAGGAAGGCAATGGCAAAACTCCCAGCTGACTTCAATGAGAGGAGGAGCAGACCCTGAATGGAATAAAGGAGCGGAGGAAACAACTCCATACGGAAATGGCAAGTATTCAAAGATGAGTTCATATCAGCAGAAAATACACATGCGGCCCGACAAAAATACACCAAGGGTCAGAGAAGCGATGTCTGCCTTGGGAAATCCAAAATAGCAAAGCAGAAGGTCTCAGACGGAAGAGGGAGGATGGTCTGGGGGCAGTACAATGGCCTCGGCACATCAAGCAGGATTCCAGGGTTTATCAGGGGCTGGGATGCACATGGAGAGGATGGCATGAGGCCACCCTACTCTGCACACACACACCAACCAAGCAACAGGGGCACCCAGCCAGAGAACACCAACACGGGGAGCAGCTACCGAGCAGAGAAACATCAATAAATCAAAAAGTTGAAGCTGTAAAAACACGCTTCTTCAAGCAGCTAAAGTCTGAAAGAATACTGCAGATGGGATGACAGCCAGAATCTGGAAGGAAGAGGCAGAAGCAAGGGGACACTTTAGCAAATATCTGTGGAACATCTTTGGAAGCAGGGGAGGTAGCTGTGGATGGGAGGGCTAATGTGACACCTATATATAACAGCAGCTCTAGGGAAGATCAAGGAAATTAAACACCAGTCAGCCCGATTTCAGCAGTGGGAAAGATATTGGAAACACTAATCAAGGACAAAATAGGGAAAGTTATGATTTAATTAAAGATATTCAGCATGGATTCACAAAAGGGAGATCATAAGTAACAAAATTAACAGAATATTTGGGAAAAAAACAACACCCCCTGGGAAAAAAAAAAACAAAAAAACACAAAAACCCAAACTCAAAAAGAATCAAAGGACTCCATGAACATGATTTATGTGGGCTCTCTGAAAGGTAGTGCCACACGATCCCCTAACAGGCTACAACGCCGTGGCTTCTGACGGGAGGCTGAGCTAAATAATGCATCACTGCCCCGGCAGCACGTGAGGGCACAGTGCTCGGTATGCTGACAGCAAGAGCTGGGTGTGCAAGGGGAGAGCTGGCCTGGCCCAAAGATCACTACAGAACCTGGGCTCATTCAGCTTCCCTTTCAATAGCACGCAAAAACTGCGTGAAATTTATTCAGAGTAGCAAATGGAGGAGAAGCTGGAGACGATTTGAATGAAGAGACAATATATAAATAAAAAAAATCCAGCCTGTCTTTTAGTGAGCAAGGGTAGTGATGGGATATGATTCAACACAGAAAAAATGTCAAGCGACATAGTGGTAAGAACAAAAGGCAGGCACCACTCACTGCTCTCCTTAGTGGAGACAGAAGGGGCAGAAGCAGGGTGAATAATTAGAAATTAAACTCATAATCTTAAGCCTAGAACCTAATGTCAGCATAAAAAGAAGCAGAGATATTTCTGGAATTTCCAAACTGAGTAACTGTGCAAAATCATTCCTGTATTGTGTAACAGGACAGCAAGGAAATATTTTCAGTACCATACCCTAACTTTGCCTACCTTTATCAATAGGCCTATACAGAACATCCAAAAAGACAAGTGACAAAATTATCCCAATAAGTCAGCATCTAAACCAGCTCAGTATTCCTTAGAAGTCCAGGTAGGGGATACACAACTGCTGAAGTAGCCTCAAGTTACAGCCCCATCTAATAACAAGCGGGCACGAGCTGAAGCTAAGGAGAAGCAGGCACTAATGGAATTTAAGTGGAATTTCTTTACACAGAGATGATAGTCAATGTCACGCACAACCCAGGGCAGCATTAGCAACCTCTGGAAAAATATTACACCGTGACTCACTCAGAACAAAAGCCAAACAGTGCAATTATGTTCCTGACTTTTCATCCTTCAGTACTTTAAAACTATGAGAGCTGCTATTCAAGTGAAATATTATAAAATAAAGACTGTTAATTTGTACCGTGGGCCAGGAAAAAATATAAGCAGGCTCAAACCTACAAATTTTCGTGCACATAGCATGTGAGAGCAGGTAACTGAGAGGTGCTAGAGGATGCACAAAAAGCTGCCCCACAGCCGAGCTGCTGAGCAGCCCCACTGCCTGGCAGCCTCTGCAGTCTGCCCTCACACCCAGCTCACTTCCAGCTACTTTGGTGGGGAGGTTTATTTTTTCCCAAGCAAAAAATATATCCCAAAAATGGGCCATAAGGGAATAAATAGTCTTGATGATGTTTCTGCCTTAAAAACCCAGTGTGAAGTTAGTAGAAATGGGAGGCCAGAGATTCTGTTGCTCCAACTACCACAGAATCAAATGGGGTTTACACTCAACAGTACAGCCACAGTGCAAGTGACAGACTGGTGTCTACAGTTGTCTCTAACTCATAGGACAGCCCTTATTGCCCATCTCATAATGCATTTTTATTCGTGAATGTTTTCAGGACGACACCTTCAGAGCAGAGCCTTAAAAACAGTGATTTGCAGTGGAAGTGCCAAGAGATGTGCAGCGACATCGTCACCCTCTGCAAGCACAGCTGATAAATACTGGCAATACACAGGTCGCAAGACTGAGGGAGGGATCAATAGCGAGGGAAGGGAGGGCGAAGGAGGGAGACAGAAGTCAGTTCACCACACTCAAGCAGCAGCAGGACAAGGGCTCTGTGTTACAGGTGCTGTGTCCTGGCTGTCCTGCATCTGCCCTTCCCTTCCTTTGCTCCTCGGAATATCACATCTGTTCCTGATGGGAGATGCACAGTATTGCCTTCCCATTCTGCACCCAAACATCAACAACATCCCACTTCATGCTGGGACACAAGGGGGATGCAGAGGCTCTTGTAGGGAGAAGAGGGAAGCTGGGGGTCCCACTGCCTGCCACACTCCTTTACTGGTTACCCAAAAAACAGGAGGGGCTGCTTTGAGCAACGCATGACATCAGGATATTCTGCTCAGAGCAAAGCAGGCATCTCTGTGCACACTCCCACCACCCATCCAGGCAAAGGTTAGCATGAAGTTACGGCCATGAAACCTCATACAAAACAGCACTGAACTTTAATTCACAACTGAGCCAAGCACAGAGTCCCTTAATTACAACCAGACCCATGAATGTGAGGTGTCTAGAATGACAACAAAGGGTTAAAATACCTGTCTGGGTTTTTTCTTGAAAATCAGTCATTGAGAATCATCTGTCAGTAAGACAAAATTAATTACTACATGTAAAATTGGAAAAAAAAAAAGCAACATAAATTTAAATATTACATAATATTACAAAAATGTTCATAAAATCCTACTGTTAATGATGCATGTTCACCTTTCTAATAATCAAACTAACCAAGATCATTATACCAAATTTGCAATAATCAAAAATGAGAGGAAAAGAAAGGACTTTTTTTCTTTTAATTACTTTATCTGACTTTAGAAGCTTTGGAAAAAGCCTCAAATTACAGTAACTTGCAAAATTCAGTCATATTTTTGAATACTGTTTGAGAGCTGGTGCTGAAGAAATTGCCGAAGTCTAAATGTTAGACATTTATGCTTAACAAAGCTAGTAAATAGAAGCCTTAACTACTTCATTCACTTGAAGGCAATTATTGCACTTCTCTTGCAAGTATTTTACTAATTTATGCATAGTTAGTCTTACTTAGGCATTAAATCAATTACTGGTAATATATTAAATATGTTCTTAAGTTTAACATGCAAATATAGTTCTGCAGAGGAGTTTTAAGGCCTTTTTTGGAGACATTTGTACGTGTTTACGTTAAAAGGGCTTTAAAAATTTGGCAGCAAACAGATGCACAAGTTTCTTAGGGCAGAGACACAAACCTCCCACACACCCCAGGCCAGCACCCAGATGCTGCAGGATTGAAAGTCAAGAACCAGGAGAAACACCTTCCACCTCCAAAAAAAAAAGGTTAAAAAAATATATATTCTAGCCAGCATATTATATGGAGTGCTGCCTCCAGCTGGGATAATTATTAAAATTAATAATTTTTTAAAAAGGCACTCAATAGTCCTTGAGACATTCATCCTGAACACCAAAAGCTAACAGGATGAGAAGTTCAGCAGAAGCTGACTGTATTCACCCCTGTAAGACACTGCTGGTTTGGCTCAAGTGAGAGGCTGAGCAACCTTTTTACTGTGGTTTCAAAGAAGGGGCCTTGGTATTGTGCAGTGCAAGTCCAGAAATAAGTGCAAGTCCTAAGGTATATCTACCTTAGGAATAACTCATCAGTACCTTGGATATGCAGAGCTTCTATTGGTAGAGAAACCAGTATAAAAATTTAAAAAAAAAAACAACAAAAAAACAAAAAACAAATCCAAACCCTGCTGAATTTAGGAAAAAGCTTTTTTTAAAAAATAATAATTGAGGTGTACAGAACCACTGAATACTCCCCTGCCAGGTACCACCAAAGCATGGAGCCTCACAGCTCAAAGAGCACAGCGTCTGCTGGGACAGGCAGACAGCACGAAGATCTTCCTGAAGGTTCTACACCCCCCGTGCTTCCTTACATAAAACTTCCGAAAAAAAACAAACAAACAAACAAACAAAATCTAGAAAAACAACTGCCAAGGCTGTAGAGTCAAAAGAAGGCCTGTGTTAACAGGGCAGAAAGTTGGGGGTGCTCTCACAGCAGGGAGCTTTTGAGGAAGCTGCTTGTTCCCACCTGGACCAGCACCAAGAAAATCACTAGCTCCTTCTTGGACCCAGTTTCCTCAATCAAGAAAGCTGAGACTACAAATTACTATTAAGAATTGGAAGGAAAAAGTGTCTTTTTGTTGAAGACATGAAGGGGAGGGGGGGAATAGTAAAGCAGCAGAAAATGGGGATTGGTTGCCAAACTGGAAAAATCAATTATTCTACTGAACAACAGTAGTTACAAATATAGCTGCCTCTACTCCCTCCTCCTCCTCCTCCATTGAACAAATTGTTAAAAGAACCAACAATCTGTTGAACGACAACCCCCGGTATGGTGTCATCATTTAAAAAGTGAACACAGAAAAGGTCTTGTTAAAAAGGAGGCACAAAGCTCCAGACACAATTTTGGATTCACCCTGGGTGAATCCCTGCGTTCGTTTTGTTGAGTTTAAAGCAGCCATTCTGAACTGGGTGTTTGATCATATCAATGCAAATAAATGCTTGAAAAGCACCCAAAACAGCCCAGAACATGACTGTAGTGTTTGGACTCGTTCCATCTAAATGCAAATTCCCACAGTCACTTAGCCCCCCACGTAAGATCATCTTCACTTGGTTGTTTGGGGCTTTTTTAAAGCATATAACAGCATTGTCTTTGGTCCAATTACTGCACTTTTAAATGCAAAATGAGGCTTCAAAACCAGCTGATAAATGCTTCTCTTCATGCAGGATGAATAAAAACCTGGTGGTGACACACCAGGTTGGCAGCATTGTAGAGCAAGGTCCTGCGGGTTTCTTTGGAAGAGCTGCTCCCGCATTAGAGGCGGACAAAGGAAAATTGTGGGAATTTTTTCCTCTGTGTCACGCTGGTGATTAGGGCAGTGCTGAATGAAATGGGAGGTGCTGGGAAGGCGAGGCTGCAGCGTAGGGGCCAGGGCTTGGCTCGGGCAGGATGGGTGCTGGAAAGTGACGGGCAGCAGCAGGGCTGGGCACCCACAGGCACCTGCAGCATTCTCCTCGTGTCTTTAAAGAGGTTTTGCCTCTTTACCGTTAAAATAATGATCTGGTAAAGGTAACGGGTGCAGCACTGACAGATAAGGAGCATTTCTGAGATAAACCAGACAAGTGATGTGCCACCAGAGAAGACCACAGCCAGCACACCAACACAACAGCTCCTGCTTTGGCCATCTCATGTTAAGTTATGATTTTTTAACATTTCCAGCCCGTGGAAGGTGGGTTTGTGAGTCTGTTAATAAAACAGGACCTCGTGGCAAGCTTCAAAGCCATCTTTACACTTGTACTCTCAGGCACTTACCACAAGGAATGCAACCATGCCAATACACTTTGGTTGCCAGGCTGGTAAAATAAATAATGCTGGACACCGTTTTTGCTTTCTGTCCTTTGTCAGATGACTACATTAAAAAAAAGCATGCTAAAAATCTCAGACTCTTAATAGCTGTTGAGCATTCGGCAGATGGTACCATCTAGACCCAGCTAATTCGAGGCCAAGCAGTCTAAATCCTGATTGCAGACAAGAAATAAAATTTAACAGTGAAAATAGGGGGATGAAAACAATGATGAGAGAATTGAGGGGATCATCCATTCTCTTTCCTTGGAAAATAAAGGGCGGTTACTATACTTAATGGCAAGAGATTTGACCAATGTGCCAACAAAAAAGCTGAACTTTATTAAATCTATTCTGTAGAAGTGCCACTTCAGGACTCATGTGTCATTTACAAAGGGGCAAAGGGATCCAAGTCAGACTTAATTCCTACCTATGCTCTACAAGAATATCTTTAAAATACAAAACCTGGGAAATTAAGGCAGTTTCCAAAATATTTACCCAAAGAAAATATGCCACAGCTGAACTGTGCATAGAAACTGCTATTTTCTGTTCATACTTTTAAGGCTATTTTTTTAATTCTTTCTAATGAGGAGAGCTACTTTTCAGGGAGGAAAGCACAGCAAAACTGAAAAAAAGAGAATGATTCCCAAGTACAAAGTGCAATGAAAGGCTGTATATGCTTTTCATGTGAGCATACATTATGCCTTCCATATTGTTAAAACTTGCTCATCACTGAACTACTCTACATGTAACTAAATTACAAATGGCTCAATGCTAACAAAACATAGCAAATTAAGACAGAATCAGGTCAGACTTCTGTTTGAATTATCTAACTGAGTCTCTAACCTGGCACAGTATTTGGCCACAGTCAAAAATACATTAAATACACACAAGCATATTTATATACATACACAAATATATGTCTATGAGTGTGAAATAATGCATTAGGGAAAAAAAAAAGACAAAATGTACAGGAGCCAAAATCCATGTCCCAAGAGGATGAGGGGGAAAACAGAACACATTTAGACCAAGATTCCTTAATTTTGGGTACAATCAGAACCTGAACCCCCCCCCCCAAAAAAAAAAAATCCACCCAAAAGACAACAGAACAAAACCAAAACACATTGAGATGCAAGACAAAGCATTTGCATCTCTGGATATCTGATTTGATCCTATCATCAGGGAGGTAGACACCAGCTCAGATACTCAGAGACTGTGTGAAATTATGGACAGAAATCACAGTAAAAAATGCTAAAGGCAGTGATCAGACTAAAAGGTTCATTGCAAGGAGAAGGTAGTAATACTGCACATTAATGAAAGCCTGGACCTATCACCTGCTGTAATAATTATCATGCTAATATGGGGGGTTGCCTCGGTTTGTGATTTTTGGCATTCCCATTACGACCAGAAACTGCAAATTCAAACACTGTATGTGTAACATAAATGAAAAGATTCTCACCTTAATGCTG
>VZRF01015241.1:505192-560032 GCA_013396875.1 Vireo altiloquus | reverse complement strand
AATAAATTTTGTTTGGTTTTTTTTTTTTTTTTTTTTTTTTTTTTTCATTTTCACTTTTAAATTTCCTTTGACTGGGTGAACCTGAGGCTATGGAAACGCGCGCAGGCATTGTAACTACACAGATACCAGCATACAAATCTCTTCTGTGCAGGAAACACATCAACACTAATCCATTTTCTGTACAAAATGTAAAACTTCACATGTTCTGTTCAAGCTCATTACTGACTAGTATCTTAAGCTTGTCAAGTGTTCTAAAGGAGCTTTCCAAGAGAAGTTTGTAGTTAAGCATATGGTAAGCTCGTCCAGTCCATATGACTGGTTGAGCATCGACCACTACTGTTGATACAGTTTCCCTCAATATTATGACAGTATTTGTCAATGAAAATTAAATTGCTGTCAAACTTTTCCCACTAAACTTACAGCACAGCACTCAGAGAGAGCCAGCTTCATGACTCAAGCCAATAAGGCCTCTTTCTAAACACTCCTCTTTTTTACCCATTTGTGGAAAATTCCCTGTGGATTCATTTCTGACTTTTGCAATAACCTACAAAGGCTTTCCAGTGCTTTCTGTGGAAAAATTCTGTGAAGCCATATTTAATGGATTTACTGTCTTTTCTTATAGTCTGTGAAAATCACACACAGCAATATCTGGGCGATCTGTAAGGGCAGGTGCTTACAGACCACAGAGGGGGCAACAACACTGTGCCAAACTTGAGGAATCACACATGGGAGCAACATGTCCTGCTCATGTGCACAAATATCTGCTTGAAGTTCATATTTTGAGGGTCATGGAATAGTCACATAATGAGAAAAGCCTGAAAAAACCTAGACTAAACAGGTTCAAAAAATAACAACCACAGATTCATCATCTTTGAAATAATTCAAAGGAGTTGGTGAAATACTGCGTGTTTTAAACAAACACGCTGCAGGTTTCTTCTTCACCTTTTAACTTTGTTTTCAAATGCTGAAAACAATCCCCACAAATAAAATACTTTATAATTTCCCTAAGCAATTATGTCAATGAAGGCTGTTTCTTAATCAATTTTAAACTTAAAAAAAAAATAAAAGTGGCATTATAGCTATTTCTATGGGTTTTTTTAATATCACATTAAAAAAAAGGTGTAATACAAGACGCCAACAGTGAATAAGCAGTCTAGGAAGAAAAAAAAATACTGATGGATATACCAAGAACAACATGGCATTAATTGCAGTAAGTACTGAAAGAGAGTAGCTGCTTTTAGTTGGTGTTTTACCAGGTCCCATCTGCACATGGATCTGGTCTCAGCTACAGGAAAGTACTTCTGAGATTGATTTATATAATCATTCTTGAATTGTACTTCTTTGCTACCATTTTCCTGACTGCATTTCTCATTAAGCTGACACAGCCAGTGCCTCAGGACCAGCAAACCAACACTTGTGTGATGCCACCAAAATTTAGAATCTGCTCCTGGTGCTGGTGTGCCTGTGGTGGGGAGCAAGTCTGAGCTTGGGCTGGGCAGCCCCCACTGAGGACATCCCAAGGCATGTCTCACACCTGGCACAGGTGGTTTTCAGAGGCCAGGAAAAGCTGAGCTGCAGAGCTTCCCTGGGAGGCTCCCTGCATCTGCTGGAGGTGCCTGGGAGGGTTGCTCTGCTAGATGCTGCCAGAGGGAATAGAGGCTCTCCAAGCCCAGCACCAGGTGGGGCAGCTGCAAGCCCAGGGACCACCTCACCCTGGGACTATTGTCTGCAACTCATCTTGTGTCATTAAAACAGTCCTACTCTAACAGATGGGCACTCTTTCCATCCAAACACAGGAGAGAGCAAATACCTTCCGTCTCCATGTCCTTCCACAACCAGGTGCTTCAGTCTGATGTTTCTGCCCTAGCAGATTGGGTACACATGAAAATTTTGATGCGGTAGGAAATCAGAAGTCAGGATGTTTTTCTCTTTTCTAATCTGGGGCTGCAGAAATACAAATCAGCGGCAGCGAGGCTTTTCTCCTTTAGGGATCCTTTTGTAAGGGACAGGGGATAGTGCTCAAGGTCATTGGCTTTTGTGTTTTTGATGAAATTATTTGTCTGCTCTTAAATTCAATGGGCAATTTCAGTAGCAGCCACTTCCAAAAGCCTAAATTTGGCAGTTTGTAATACTTAGTCAGTCTGTTGGGAAGGCAGCAATGTCCCTAAAATACAGATATGGAATTAAAATATGGAGCAGAACAATGACTCTATTTGTCTCTTATATGGAGACGCATACACAGAGATTACTCAGATGGAAAAAGGGATATAAGAAGAATCCCAGAAATGACAAGTGCACATTAAGCATCATCATGTTTTAGACTGAGATATTTCTTTGAGAAATTATTTGCAACTCGGAGCTGTACCTCTGCAGCACACATGGCTTGGGTATGACGAGCAATTGGAGCAGAGATTAGCTGGAGACTCTAGCAGAGAAAAATGGGAGCAGGCTGATACATATCTATGTTCAAAGGTGATAATGTCACCCTGGCCCATCACAATTTCAGTAGGCTGATGGTGGAATTTAAGCCTCTCTCATATCGAGTACACAAAGAGGTACATCTTGGCAGTATAACAAAAGCCAATGTGGGTGGCAAGGTAGCTGCAAATTTAAGCATGAATGCTCTGGATGTGGGGGCTTGCACCTGATTACCAGATGCTTCAAGCAGATGGCCAGGGAGAGGAGAGAACAGGGCTCATGGTTGCTTTGATAGGGTTACAAAAAGCACCAAAACCAGGAAACAGAAAAAAAAAAACTTCCCTGACTATACAAGGTACCAGACCAACAGGGCCACTGAGACACAGCACACACTCTGCACCAGATTTGGGAGGCCAGTCCCAGAATCAGGCTGGTGGTTCAATATCAGCAGCAAAACTCATTGAAATGGGGTTCAGGAGAGGGGGGCAAAATTATAAATATATTACCACCATGCAGAATAGAGAGCCGTTACTTAAATTCAGGATATTTTGGGGGTTTTCCACCTTGAAGGAGCTCCTCCATAGGTGGTTAGCACCGATGTATCATTTAGTAAGTGTGGGAGTCAATATAGGCTATTTCCCTGGGGCTGGGACTGACACTTGTAGAAATGCTTCCCTACAACAGTCAGAAGTGCCAGAGCTTGTTAGGGGAAAAAAAAAGCATTACAAAGGAAAAATAAAAAACCTCATTCTATTCAGTGGCAAGGGTTTGAGAAACAGCGTTTGAGCTTCACACAACAAAGGGTACAAATCTGAGAATTTTACTCTACTTCACCCTGATGAGTAACCAAGCAAATTTCAGCTGAGTAATCCCCCTCAATGACTTGAGCAGCATTTGTGTAATGGGATGCCTGATCCTGCCTCGGGTCCATCTGATCTGGCGCTGTCAGAACACGAGTCTGGTTGGAAGAGGGGACAGGGCACCCCCAAAGACAGGCACAAGCCTCCCCACCCTGGTGTCCCCAACAGCGCAGTGAGGGAGACGGTTTCGGTGCTGGTGCGAACCGTGGGTAACCAGTGACCTGAAATCATTAAAAATCTGTGTTCATCACATTTCTCAGGAGGAGGTGGCTTCAGCTGAGCGTCTTGGCTAACCTCCCACTCCAATCACTGCACCCTGCCAGCTCCACTGCCCTGTGTCCTTTTGGTTTAGTGTTTTATTCTCCATAATTTCTTCCTGGTATTTCTGGGGAGCACACAGGAAGGAGGTGAATGCCCTTCGAGGGCACCTTCAGCCACCAAAATGGTTCTTTCACACCTGAGCACTACAGAAACATATGGCAAAGATAGAAACAGGTCACCAACCACCCAAATATGTCATCCAGCAGACACAACCCCCATGGACCATGCAAGGCAGTGGGTTTGGATCCTCATTCAGAAACACAGCTTCATACTTCTGCTGCCAGCCTCCACAAACCTGCATCTACACCAGGATAACAAATGCTTGACTGCTCATTGCAGTTTAAAAAAACCTAACATGCTGCAATGGAAGCACAGTGCTGTGGTTAGGAGTGATGTAAGGTATTGCTGAGCCCAAAAGCCCCATCTTTCATCTTTCTGGTGGTGGCAAGCCATGGTTGAGAGGTTTGGTGCCTCCAGGCAGGGATGTGCAGACCCTCTCTGAGAGGGCTCACAGTGGGAGCTGCCACCCCCTCTATAACAAACACGCACAGAAAGAGGGTTCACTAAATTCCTTACCCCATCCCAGCACTGGGGATTCTTTATTTGACATCCAACAGGCAAACAGGGCCCGTTCAGGGGGTGCAGTCCCCTCTGCCTCCCCACCCTGCCCGCTGGCACTCGGGAGGAGGCAGAGAGGGTGGCAAGGAGGGAAGAAAGGAGAAGCTCACTCGCCGCGGCCTCCCCTCCTCGGCGCGTTAATCATTACGGCTCATCCGCTCAGCACCACTTTTTCCTTCTGCACAAATAATTAAGAAACACCTGTGTTCTTTTCATTCAATAACACACGTTTCAGAGAAAGCCGCTCTTTTAAGCTTAGATTATTTTCTGTGACCGCGATTCAGCTGACAAAATAACAATGACTCACTTTGCCAAGGACTGAGGGGAGGAGGGAAGGGAGAGGCTCTCAACCCTATGTTAAAAATAAAAATATCAAATACATAGTATTGAAAATAAAAAAGGAAGCCACCTTGACATTTGTCTCCTTCAAAATGGCCGGTGCCCCCATGCAACTTTGAAATCTGAATAAACTCCTGGAGGTGACTCTTTGCCAGCATTCATGCCTATGCCAGCTTTCTCACAAACGAACAGCTTGTATCTCCATGAAAACCAATGGATGGAACAAATTGTATTAAATTATGTAAAATGATACTAAAGAGCACAATCTACCAGTAAAAAAAATATTTAAAAATTGGAAAATCTTGTTTTTATAAATTTGAGAAAATTGTAAAAGATAATTGGAGGGGGGAATGTTACATTTTTATTACACTTAAAGGGATGTCTCGTGGATTTAAGCAGGAAATGAGATTTATTCTCTCATAGGTCAGACACACATAATTCTTTGGTGCCGTTGACACCTGTGAGTTATTTAGCCTTCCTCATACTTTAGCATGTAGAGAAATCCCATCTCTATGAAGCTGAGCATAGCCCTGTGACAGTCTCAAATTGTCCCTCCCCATCACACTGTAGGAGCTGTCAGTGCACATTATGTATCCAAATTTCTTTCTACTTCTCAGAGACCCTTTCTGAAGGGGGAGGGGGATGCAAATAACACCAAATTATTAGCATCAAATTTACTATATCTTCAGAAAATTATTAAGGATATTTTCAGTACCTATCGGGGACTTTTATAATTTAAATACCCTTATATGTCCATGCAAGGAACATTCCAGCAACTTTGCCTGAAATGGGTTTTAAATTGATGATTTCCAACCATGAGTCAGTTAATCATGAACAAAAAGATCTGACTATTTCTGTATCCAGGGTGGTGGAGAGGGTGAGGGTGTGAGAGCTTTTGGCTGGTTTGGAGCTTTAAACGACACTCTACTGGCACAGAACAGGGAGGCAAAATTCGGGGTGTTGTTCTGACAGCCTGTAGCCTGCCCGTGGGGAGCCACCCAGCTCCCCAGCCCCAGGCAGGGCTGTGCCCACAGGTTGCAGGCAGATTTCAGAAAACAAATTCATCCTTGTGATGGCAGCAGGACCTGGCTGTGGGCTGGTGGCTCCTGGTGGAGTCCTTCTGCTGCAGGCAGAGACAGAACATCCCCCGGGGCCAGGGGAAGTGGTCAGTGGGTCAGTGCCCAGGTGCGCAGGCAGGGCTCCCTCACCTGCCCAGATCCTCTGACAGGGACGAAAAATGAAAAAGTCTCTGACTTATCCTGTCTTCAATCAAAGAGACAGAGCACCATTAATCCAGTTTTAAAAGAAAGGGGTTTGTCTGCATGTGCCTAATTTTTATTCCCCCCGTCGATCCCTGTTCCTCTGTTCTCCCCCTCCCTCCAGCAAGGCCCTGAAATGCAGACTCATGATTCTTGGCTGCAACAGATAGTTAATTTATTCTGCAACTGCATTAACTCAGCGTACATCTAAACCTTCTGAACCTAACTCTGGAAGACTATGCTACATGACTGAGGGTTAGCTTGAGCTCTCAGTTCTGCCACATCTCTCTCCACTGGAGACCTTTGCAATCCTAAAAAAAAAAAAAATTAAAAAAAATAAAAATAATAATAAAAAAAAAAACTTCTGCAGCCAGTAAAGCACATGCAAGAACCGCTCAGCAGGACAAATGAGCATTGTAGCTTCCATAGTCACATACACCACAGGGAGCCTCAACTAATTTCCACTCTCAATAGAGCTTATACAGACCTGGAAGCTTAAAATTGTTCCCGTCTTTCCAATGAATAACACTGGGATCCTGTAAAAAAGACACTCCTTTCCTGAAAGGCATTAAGAATTTGAAGGCCTGGGGGCTACAGAGGGAGAAGTTGCTCAGCCCCTTCCCTAGCTGCAGTGTGGATTGGCAAAACCAAGTACACCTGATAAACCACACAGGCTTTCCTGACCAAGCACTGCCAGCAAAAGAGGCCACCTGAGACCAGTAAAACGTGGGAGCTGAGGACAGCATCACCCTCTGGAAAAGGAGAGTGTGGTTGCTGTTTTTGCAAACAGGTAGAGGCTAAGAGCTGGCTCTGAAGGGTTAATGCTTGGACCTGACAAATCTCCCCGTGTCTGTGATCCAGTCACCACCACTGCCTACCCTCATGACTCACAACAGCTGGAGTTGCTAAACTGGCAGCGTCACAGTGTGGCATCAGGAAATTTAAGATAAAGAACCACGTTCAATACACAAGGAATCCAAATAAATTCTGGAAACTGTAGACATGTAAATCTCCAAGCGCTAAAAAAGCATCCTGCTAGAGAAACTATTTTTAAAAAAGGCTATTAGGAGGTGTGAAAGCGAAGCTGTCTATTATGTTTCCAAAGAAAGGCACCAAACGGTTATTTTTCATCCCACTGAATTCTGAGTGCCGGTTTTTGACAGACAGTTAGCACAAGGTCACTGCCAGTCAGCGGGCTCCTGGCCAGCAGAGCCTCCCGGACATCAGAGGGACCAGACACTTGGGCAGAAAATTGAACTTGCTGCAGCAATGCTGGTTTAGATCATCTGAATGAAACCTGATCCCAGCTGCTGTCTTCTGGGTTTCTCTTCTGTACCTTTTCTTATGCAGCGGGATAATTTGATATATTTTTTTCATCGTTAAAATCCAGTAGCTCCTCTACTTACTTGTTTTTTAATGGGGTAAATTGAGCGAATAAAGCATAATAATAAAAAAAAAAGATGGGGAAAATATTTCCTTCCCCTCTGCGCAACTCCCACCGCAGACAATGCAAATCCCACAACACATGTTTGCAGGGAAATCAGAGCACACTCAGGGCTAGAAGTGCAAATTCGTCTCATCTAAATGATTAAACTAGTAACAGTTATAAACAAAGAGCTTTTTATCCCACTGATTTCGGGACGGGTTAGTGCTTTTCTCCAAACAGTCTTCAAATAGTTTGTGCTAACCAAAATATCCCTCCAAAAACAGAGCCATGCAGTCACCAAATAAACAAGAAGATTACTCCAAGGGGGAGAAGACAGCACACGAGGGGAATCCAAACTTTGCAGGGCTGTGTTGAGATCCTGACAAACCCAGCGAGCTCCACGGTCACGTTTTTATCTGTACAAAATTTCTTATTTAATTTTGTGTCCAACTTGTGGCAAAAATGGTGCACCCAGAAACCCCTTTCTTCTGCATCAGTTCCTGTGATTTCAGCCAGAAATGGCCTTGGATCTTTTTCTTTTTATATTTTACTATCTAAACAGTTAGGTTTGCATATTATTTATTTATTTAATTTTTAAAAATTTAGAAGGAGTTTTGAGAAAGCAGTTATCAAAGGCTAAATTTCATCTTTATCATTTGTCCATAAACCCCTCACAGTAAGAACCCAACAGTCCCCAGTCCTCATGCCTTCTCCTTCCTGAAGGTAGGGGCACATCTAGACCTTTACTAACTATCCAACACACCCTTCCCTGAGCACCTGGAGGAAATTTCCTGTCCCATGTCAAAAGCTGCTCACAGAGTTCAGGAATCAGACCCACAGTCTGCAGCAAAACTGCAGCAACATCCTCAATTTGCTTTCGCATTGGCTTTTTTTTTTTTTTTTAAATATTAAAAACATATTTCATCATTACAATCTACATTTCCATTCACACATCTTTTTCATTATTTTTTATCAGCTAATCTAAAATGATACACCAAGTGCTACCTAAAGAGCCAGTTTAATATTAGTTCTTAGAAGGAAAAGATCTGACTCTGATTTTGCTCAGAACTCGCTTCCATGAAGCCATGGGAGTCACACTAGTATAAAAGTGATGTAAATAAGAGCAGGATCAGCTTACAGGTGTTAGGCAACAGAGTAAAAGAATACATTCATACAAATTCTTACAGGTATAGCACTCTATACCTGTGTTGGAAGCGCTATTTAAGCACACAGCAGTTGAATTTAAAAAAAAAGAATGCCTTTTAAAAAAAAAAACTAAAATTGTCATTGCAAAACACCATGGGAGCAAATGCTTTCTCTCCCAAATGTTGCCTGAAAAATCCAGAGTACTTGGACTAATAAGGACCTTTTCCAAATTCAGTGCTTCTAAAAATATGAGGTCTATCATAAAAACACTTATACAGGTGATACACAGTTTTTTTCATCAGACTTTTATGCAAGAAATTGGGCTTGCATATTACACATTATTCAAAAAGAATAATTAAAGTCCTACATGGACATATATCTGCCTCAGGGCAGACCTTTTATGTTGTTTTGCATTCCATGTGTCACTCAAAAGAATTGCAACTGGGAAATGATGTTGAACTAAAATAAGACAAGAACACATTGACTAAAATTATACCCTGTCCAAATTGCTGACACCCCTTTAGACATCTTGCCATGATTGCTCTGGTGCAACCACTGTTCTGTGTATGGGTGACATTTAAACTGAGCATAGTTGTACACTGAAATCAAATAAAGGATTTGAGGACTTTTTTTTTTTTTCTTCTCCTTTTTTGATACTGAAAAGTACATGGGATTTGAAAGCAGAAGAAAAAAGGACATATTTTGAGCAGTGATTTGCTTTTGTTATCCTGTCTTGGAAAAACATTGTTGGTTTTCTACAATTAATATATTTGTGTGAGAATAATCAGATTAGAAGCTTGAACCTCCAGCTCTCGTGCCCAAAACTCCCACAGAAGTTAATGGGGTATTCTGCCCATGAGGGTAGCAGGGCTGAGCCTTTATTCTGCAAAGCCAGGTGTCCCCAAGGCCTGACAAGTGACAGGTTTGAGTCGCAGGCTCTTTGTCTGGTTTGCCTGGTTCTGCTGGCTGGGAGTGCATGGCAGCAGCACCTCCTGAGGGTCTCCTCATCCCACCCCAGCCCTCCCAGCAGCCCTTCGGAAAGCCAGGAGCACAGGATGAAAACCCTGGGATTTTTATGATACATTAGAGCCTTTTTTAAACCACTTAGAGCTAAATTTAACACATCCTCTGCATGCTACCCATCCCACCTTTCCTTCCCACCTCTAGCCTTCTCTTCGGCTGTTTTGTTTTCTCTTTCATTTCACTCACTTCCTTAATTAAGTTGATAATGTAATTATGTCACAGCTGTAGCATCCTCCTCTTGCAGAGGTGGCTGGATTTCTGTAACTTCAGCCTGTTTGATGATTGAGTGATAGATACAGAGATAATTGTAACTTTTCAGAAATCTTATTTATAATTTGTAAAAGGAAGGTGCTGGCTGCAGCACAAGGGGAACTAATGTTTGGTATCAAGTGGGCCTTGCTTGCTTTCCATGGAAAGTCAGAGCTGTGCAGAAGAGAGGCAACAGGGAATGAGGGTTTTTAACACAGAATTCTTAAGTGCTGGGAGAGGGAAAGCACTTCAGTTGGGGGAGGGAAAGAGACCTTCATCTTTCAGTAATTGTCAAGGCAGAGGAGAGAAAGCAGCCAGTTCGGTAATCTGAACTGTAATAATAGTTCTGAGATAGTAATCTCAGCATCACAACCCTCACCCCTCCCAAAAAATACACAAAAGGTGTTGCATTGAGCTACTGTACATTCTGAAATGGAAAAATCTGATACTCTGAGCAAAGGGTTCAAACTAATTTAACAGATAACCTGTAATCAATATATTTGCCTTCCTATTTTGCTGAAGAGTAGAATTTCCTGTGATGTACTTGATACATGACGGTTAGTAATGAAAGAATACTATCCCTGACCTTTTATTACGTATGGAAATATTAAAGTGTTTTACATCAACACATCATGGCATATTAATAGGAGACAATCTAGGGGAACAGTTAACCGAGAAGAGGAAAAAGCTTCATCAACTACTCCAATTTCCAGAAGAGGATCAGAAGTGCTTGCCCATATGAACAAACAAAACATATCTACTGGGAAATGTAAACAGAGTCGGTGTGAATCATGAGACCCATCATGATTTCAGAGCAAGTCTGCAAGCACACGCATATTCCAGAAATAAAATCTATTAGCAGGAGGTGAAGGTTGCACACTGAAGCAAGTAAAGAGCTAAAACTTGGCCTATCTTCCTTTGACATTGGCCTGCTTGCTTCTTCTCTCTTCATGCACTAACCACTCTGCTATTCTTGATATTCCTCATCTTTCAGTATGCACTTAGGAGACTCTTACACGGGAAAAAAGTTATCCTCGCCATGTCTACATGTGCAGCACAGACTGCCTTCCCTTCCAAGTGCTGGGGGATGGTTACTAAAAATACTGCTCTCAAAACATTACCATGCACACACCAAACTTTGATCTTCGAAGCTTTTCCTACACCAGCTTTGAGACTACAACTCTTATCAATGCCTGAATGTATTTCAGTTGAAAGGAGAAAGGTGGGGTGTCTTTCTCTGGCACATCTGATATTCTGCATAGATTTTGTCACACACAGCACTTGCACAAAATTTTGTGAAGCTGTTTACAGAGCGTGGTCTCTCAAGGAGTGAGATGCTTCTGGTATTTAGCACCCAGTAGGGTCAGCATTAAAATAAAGCAGATTCTCCTGACCTGACAGGATAACTCTCTGCTGGTGCCAGGCCTTCATGGGATCAAAGACATCTACCTTAGATATACCTTCAGTCAGCCTTTCATCTGCCCCACATTTCCACACCAGTAGAAAATCTCTAGGTCTGCACAGCTGCAGGCCAGGTACAGCCATAATTTTACCAGGATCTTTGACCATCTTGGGTCTGACACGTGGTCAAGCCACAAAACAGGCTCTGACACACACACATGCTGCTAACACAGCTGTCTCTCTCTGAAAAACACATTATAGAACTGGTTATTCTTAAGTTTTCCAATGCAGAAAAGAGATGCTCAGGTGCTTTCTGAGAATTCTATGCAGTTTTCTACAGCTTTAGGGAAACAAACAGTTGGAAGAGGATCACTCTGGTATTTTCTTGATTTTACAGTGTTTGGGAGGATGATTTCTAGTAGGGATTTGCAACCAACCTGAGGTGCAGAGCTGCTAATGGGCACTTCATAAATTTTTAGATACATCTATCTTTGTCTGTTTGTCTGTTCAGTAAGTAAGAATCAAAGGTGAGTGCATCAGCTCCACTGCAGTTGGTGGACACTGTTTTTGATAATGGAACCACTCTAGAGTCAGATGAATAAGCAATGTCCAGAAAACACTTTGAGAACTTTTAGGCCCTGTTAGGATAATACTGTTGGGCAAATTTCCCAGCTCTAGACAGCATGGACACTTCATTATCATCTCCATGTCACCACAGCTTTAAGGCTGTGTTTACCCTGCTTCACTTAGGTCTCTCTCTTCTTTGAAAAGCAGAAGTAGAGAGGGAAAGAGAAAACACCAAAAAATCCACCTGTAATGCCCAAACTGTGATAACCAACCAGTGGTCAAAGATAACAGAGAAACCATTAAAAACTTCAGGTGGTTTTCATGTGACTGCATTGATTATTAGACAGAGAGAGTTCCTGAAAATGATTACAAGCTCAATGTTTTTCATATTTCAGGGATTCCTGTGTGGACTGAGATGGAGGCAGTTGTGCAGCCCTTTGGAGTGGAGGGGAAACTGTGCCCTCTACCATGCAGGCAAACCAAAAAGTGAGTGATGCAGTCTTCATGGGAAGACTCCATTACCAACTGCCTAAAGAATCTTCTTGCTATTATGAAATGGAAATTATTTGTAAAGAAGGGTTAAAGGTCACATGCAGGCATTCACTGGGAATTATTGACATAGGTATGACATAGATGATAGCAAATCAAAAAGCAATTTTATAAACATTGTTATTAAATAGTATGGTAATTACTTTAAGTACTGGAGGAATGTCAGGGTCATATGAGAGTTTTGTTGGTATCATAGTTTTTTTATTTGACACTTAGGGGATCAATGACACTTAGTATATTTATTCTGAAATGTGAGCTCTGTCTCCAGCCTAGAAGCTAATTCACATACCACATACTACCCCGTACTTATACAGAAATAATTTCTGATTTTTATTTCATTCACTAAGTATCCAGCAATGCAAGCGTCAAAGCTCTCCACACATAAAAGTATGGAAGTAATTAGGGATTATGTGGTAAGTGTACAAACATAGTTTATATTACTGTGTATTAGAAAGGACCCCTTTTATAGCTGCCTTTGTCAATTTGACAGAGCAAAGGGTTTTAATGTACTGTAATAAGAAATGTAAGAGGGGGCAAAGGACAGAGTGGCTGTGATGCCTGTTTGCAAACTGCCTGGCCCCGAGGTCCTCCCTCTCTCCTACTCATCAATGCTCCATGCTTATTCTGTGGTCATATACATTTTAACCCAGTTAATAGCAGGCTGGTGGGGGCAGAGGCTGGGGGACATCCCTTAAATGCATGTTGTCAGCTGCCTCCAGAGCTTACAGCAGTGATTCCACCAGGGCAGATGCTTGCCAAAGAAAGCGTGGTACAGACGATCAGCAGCAAAACTTCCATGATAAAACATCTTACCAAAATATTTTGCTTTATCTTTGCCCTAGGCTGCAATTCCACTCAGGATTGGGTGACTGACTGAAATAAATAAATGTGAAAACTGCCTGTGAGGTGAAGAGACAGGCAGGGTGACATCCCAGGCAAGCCCCTGAGCTGACATTTTACGAGCTTGAAATTTGTACCGGGGGGTTCCCTTGTGTTCTGTGGCTTTGTGGTGGGTTTGTTCCACACCTGTTCCTCATCAGGAGCAGAGAGAGCCCCGAGAGGGTGCACAGCCAAGCTTGGAACACCTCGCCCCAACCAAGCCACTACCCTGCTACCTCCCTTTAATGAGAAACAGGTCTGGTACAAATGTTCCTGCAGCCTTCCCATGTCCTCCACAGGGGCAAGGGGAAGCCTGGAGGGATGTGGAGTGTTATTTCCTATTCAGAAGGAAGCATCCTCCACTTCACATGTTATAGATGACAGTGGTGCTTCACTGCAAAGAGTTCAGAGTTTAAACTGTAACATGAAATATACGAATACTACCTGGTAACCTCTCTGTCACACCCTGAGAACTTCAGGTCAATTAAAAAAGAAATCAGATGACATTGATTAAATGCTATTTTCAGTCTAAATGAAAGGAAAACAATACCGACACAGATTTAGTGCAATTTTAAAATGAAACTCAAAGGGAGCAAAAAAGGTGGGAAAATGAAGGACCAGAGAATATACTTTAGAAACAGGCAGGTGCACATAATGTCCATTTGAAAAGATGTGGGATAACTGCAAGGCACCTTATTTGAGTCTCTCTGTGCTGTGAGACACAGAGTGGACATCTCTCATCCTCCTGCAGGTGAGGCAGCCACTGCTCTGCCAGCCAGCCCCACTCCTGCCTTCAACTTGCACTACCCCACCGAGCAAGCCGTGCCAAAATCCGCTGGTGGTTAGCACCAGACAGAGACTGCCTGGCAATCCAGCGCTGCAGTTCCAAAGTGTTTCACTGAAAGGGCACCCTGGCACAAAGTTGCCCTTGTCACCTGCAGCTACCCCCTCTGTCCTGTGGCGTGGGAAGCTCTGTCAGAGCTGCACAGGGAATTGCAAAGGGTTCGTGCATTTTCCCTTTTACAGCAGGTTCATCCCCAGGATCTACAGTGCACAGCCTAATGCCTGGAATAAAAATAAGGCCTCACTGCAAATGTGAAAAATCACATTTTACTGTGATTTATGCTGTAGATAATATGTTCTGGCTGCAGATTGACTGAATTGGTGGTCTCATTAAATCTCTAATCTGGAGCGTGCAGAGGCTCCTCAGCAGAAGTTTGCACTGTGGCATAAGTACTTGCTAGGAAAGTAAATAATCCAAAAGGCAACTACTTCCAGAAACAACATTAAACAAATCAGCATTTTCTGGTGCTTTGGAAACACAATAATTTAATGTGTTGATAGCTGCTTGGCACTTTGGAAAACCAGGAAACTGAGTTAGATACCCCTTCTGCAAGGGGGGTTAGCAGCTTTTGTCCAACACTCTAGAAGCTCCGGCTGTGGTTTTTGTACAGAGATAATAAATCCAGGCTTTGATAGGGAGTTCAGATTTAAAAATAATGTCACTGATCTCTATTTGGCATGCAGAAGAGATATGGTAAGCATGATGAGAACAGGAGAAAAGATCAGTCACCAGAAAAAAATAGAGTACAGGAAACAGGTTATAGCTTTAGTATAATGAATTCCCTAACTTAAGTTTTAAGTTTATTAATTACAGACAGACATAGGTCTAGGTAGTATGACTTCAATACTCTGTTTAATTCAGCATTAAGAGTTTGGGCATGTTCAGGTCCTGTCACAACTTTGAGAACTTCAGCTCCAAGCTGGGCTAGATGAGCACATTGCCTCCGCCAGGTTCACACCCAAACCTGAGCCCTGGTTGTTGCCTCCCACCCACACCACCCCATCTCCAAAGAGATCTTTTCTCTTCAAAGATCTAAATGGTAACACTGTTCTGTGTGCACAAAATATCTGTGGGATGTTCTCATTCACACACCTCAACCACATGGCTTCAGTATATTTTCTTGGATAAAATGGAGACCCATTTAATCTAGATCTGAAATAAAGTCAACAACCTAGTCTCAGGTGAGGAAAATTACATCAAATCCGTCCATGGTCAGTCCATGGTCAAAACCTCCCGGGGATGGGAGATACCTTCACATTGGGCAAGAAAAAACACACCTTTTGTCAAGTGGCAGCACTGTGCTTCTCATTCATCTAATTCCATGCACTCCTGGGTGACCAATACTGTGACACAATGACTTAACTACTACTGGAAAATACTACTTAAATACTGACTGATAAGCACAATAGCCAAGGAGCCAGTGGAAAAACTGGAGACTTAAGGGTGATCACTGCAGAAGCAGAGAAAAAAGAATGCAGATTTTTCATATCAAAAGAGTACTCTAATTTATCTGAAAGCCTAGTTCTTATCTAATGCACAGTAAAAATGCAAGCCTCAAAGACAAAATTCTCCACTTTTCTGTTTCAACACATTCAGAATATAGAGAAGCGTATTCAGGAAGTTTCTATATTTGATGATCTTTTTCCATTCTAAGTTTCTAATTAGTACTATGCCCTATTCTGTGAGTTTTATTTTGGGCGCTAGAGCCAGCACACAACACCCAGAATGCCTATCCTTCAACCGGATAAAAATATGTACGTCCACATTCATTCTGTAGCAACAGATCCTTTTTTATCTACTTGCTGAGGATGTGGAGCTGGATTGACCAAACACCAGAAGCTCAGAATCTGTTCATTCCTTTCCATTTTATTACAGAAGCACTTTAAAGTGGTGACTGCCATTGAAAGCAGACACATTTAACAGGTTTGGTTAGCCACATGTCCAAGCAGCACAGATATTTGGAGACTCACAGGCAGGGAGGGTTTTCAGTGCCAGACCCTGGTGCTACAGGTAAGCCCATCTGCGTGCCCTCCAGGGACACGGGGCTCTATCCAACACTAGTTTTACAGCACCGCCATACAGTTTGCACAACTACTTGTCTCCTGGTTTTGCTCTAGAGCAGTATTTTTCCAGCTCTGATATGTAACTTTCGGTGTTGTGTTAGGCCATCACAGAGCAGCCAGCATGTTTCCCCTCTACCCTGCCAGAATATTGCCTCCAGCGTTTTTCCAGCCTAAGGACAAGGGACACTGCTCAATCATTCCACTCCAACAGTTTACCTTCCCACATTCACACTCTGCAGAGGATCCCTTGAAAGTTACACCTACCCAAAAGGGAGATGCGACCAACCCCCACAAACATCTGAATTCAGAGAGACCAGCACAGGTTTCTTCCTATTCTTTCCTTAAGTTCAACCTCCAAGACAGAAGCAACTCTCAGCACCACACAGGACTGGGACAGCTGTGGCTGTGTGCATGGTCCCCTCCCAGGTACACCCCAAGGGCAGCTCCAGCTCTACCCACAATAACTATTTCCATTAGAGGTCAAAGAGATGCCCAGACAAACCCCACAGCTTGTTGGGACTCCAGTAACCCCATGGATCACCCAAAATGGGCTCCAAGTGCTTTGACTCACACTCCACTAACCCAGCTTTTTGATCCTGTCTATTTAGTATTTAAGACTTTTTCCTGACTCCTGAAAATCTGTCAGCAGCCGTACATTTGCATTCAACATTAACAAAGGAAGAGCTAAAAGTAAAAAAAAAAAATAAAAATCTTAGGGGTGGGAAAAGCTGGAGGGAGGTGTAATAAAATGAAGTCAAATGAAAATAAAACAAAAGAGGAACACAGTACATAGCAGGAAAATCAAAAGACAAAATAAAAGATTAAGGAGTGCAGGTAGAGATAAAATTCAAAAACTGCTTTAAATGTTGATTCTCTCCCTACTGTTTTTGTTTCATGCAGTATTTTGATGCTAGCATCTAATTATTCTTTGCAGTGTTTTATCTCCCCCATTATAGTATCACCAGATTTTTTTTTATTGGCACTTTCCTTATTAATGATTACAACACCTACGTTTAAGGAGCTAAATGAGTTCTCTCTTTTCCTGAGCTGCGGGGAGGGGGGTCAGCAGAGAAATGAGAATTATTCTGTTGTATGCAGATGTGTTATACTCAAAATTATTTTTGGCCATTGAAGTAGCTCCCACAGCTTGCTGAGGCAAAAGAAAGATTCCTCTCCATTCCTAGCTGTGACCCAGGAAAGTCAAGGAGATCTTCTGCTCTCCAGTCAATCACAACAGGAATTTAACAAATCTTCCAGCTTCAGCCTAAAAGCATTAACAGTTTCCTTTTAAATACCCGTTCTTAATTAAACCCAGCTTCCTTTTCAGAATCATTCAGCACGGAAACATGCCCACTAACAGAATATGTTTGCTTTTCCCTCTCTGCCGTGGGTGCTGATGCTTGCTGGAGCAAAGTGCATCAGCGAGGGTCTCCCCTAGAGTGTCCCGGGGACAGTCCCGGTGTGCAGCGGAGCTCCCACGGCCCGTGGGCAGCCCGAGAGTGGCCCGGGGACAGTCCCGGTGTGCAGCGGAGCTCCCACGGCCCGTGGGCAGCCCGAGAGTGGCCCGGGGACAGTCCCGGGATAGCCACGGTGAGCAGCGGAGCTCCCACGGCCCGTGGGCATCCCGAGAGTCGCCCCGAGCACAGTCCCGGTGAGCAGCGGAGCTCCCAGGGCCCGTGGGCAGCCCGAGAGTCGCCCCGAGCACAGTCCCGGTGAGCAGCGGAGCTCCCAGGGCCCGTGGGCAGCCCGAGCATCCCTGTCCCCGGCAGCCCCGCAGAGCTCCCGGGTGCCGCTGCTCGTTCCGAGCTCGCCTGCTCGCGTTCCCAGCGGGCCGGGGCTGCCAGCTGGGGGAAACTGAGCTGTGCTGGAGCCGGGGTGGCTGCTGTCCCCGCCCGTGCCACCCCGGGCTCCTGCGGGAAGGCTGCGCTCCCCAGGGGTGCAGCCGGACCTTCACCGCGGCCGCGGCCCCAAGGACAGGTTGGGGTAGGGCTTTTGGGGGTAATTGTCTAACAGCAGGAACCTGGGCTGGCAGGAAACCGAGGGAAGTCCAAACACAGGTGAAATAATTAAGAGGAAAAAAAAATTAAAAAGAAACAGGGAGATGTATTTATCATTTACACATTCGGCAGAAAAAGCAAGTAAGGGTGCAAATAACTGTGAATAAACTTTTACCAGGAGCCAGAAATTTTCACACCTATGCAAAGTTGGCAGCATGCTTCAAGCTTACTATTTTTTTTTTCCTTTAGAATCCAGAATATGTCTGCCCTGCTCCCCACACAGGGCGCAAGTTACATTAATATATTGGTTTTGACTGTGGCTTTTCTGTGCTTTGGATTCTCAGGTATTACAAGGGCCTCAGTAAGCAATTAAAAGAAATTAATAAAGATCTCCATAAATATTGTTCTAAATAACTGCTTAGTAAACCACTACATATTTATATTACAATAAATAAATTAAATTTGCCATCAGAGTTTCATGGCAAAGCAGTAGAACTATCATATTGGAGAAGCAGACAGACAGACAGCCTGTTGGGGAGACAAAAGCCAAAGCTTTCTTAACACAGAAAATGTTCCATGAGTAGGGTTAAATACTTAATGGTTGCTAGCAAAAGATAAGACAAATATTCTTTGTTAATATTTATAGAATCCCATCAGGAACTCTTTTGTCCTAGCATTGTTTCCAAAATTCAATCCCCTAGTTATATCCATCATTTTTCATGTGATTAAAGGAATCTAAATTTGCTGCCTTGTCTTGTAAAAGAGTAAAAAGTTAGATCTGTATTATTAAAGACTCTTAGTTAGAGCAGCAAATGTAATATTGATAGCCTATGGTATATAAGTCTAAAAAACCAACTGATCACACACACACATAACATATAAAATACATTCACAGGCTTCACAATATTATTGCTAAGAAGTTGGGACCCAGCTAAAGAAACGAGACAAATAAAATACTTCAAACTGATAAAAGGCAAGAAATAAAATACTAGAACCACAAGGGTAAAAAAAGACAAAGGCTTTGGTGGCAGGGAAGTGACGTGACTGCACTGCCTGGGGCAGGAGACCCTCTGCTGTGGAGGTGACCCCTGACACCCTGCCCTGCACCCAGACAGGGAGCCACAGGGAAGAGTTGGAGGCAGCCCTGGCCATCAGAGGTGCCCTGAAAACATCAGAAACGTGGTCAGGATGCAGGCAGGAACAGCTGAGGAATATCCAGCCATGAAACTTTCTTGGGTGCCTTACAGTGGGCATGGGGGACCTGTGCTTAGCTGAGCAAAGGTAATGCCAGGCGCTCAAGGGAGGGAGGGGAGGGCACTGCACCCCTCGGGCACCTCCTGGGAGGGCTCACGGGAGCTCACAGGGCAGCCACAGCATCACCCCTCTGTGGGGCAGACACGACATCCCTGCCCAGCCCTGCAGCCAGCTCAGTGGGATGGGTGGGGTCCCTTCCCACACCTATACATTTGGAACCCTGATAGCCCCTGTTACTTTTGGTGAAAAAAATACATATTTATTTATTTCTATGTACATATATCGATACGCAAGAGACATATCTGCATCTGCAGCAGACCGAGCATGTGTCCATACTGGTGCCCAGCACCACTGCTAGAAGCAAAGTGAGCACATCCCTGAGACAGAGCGAGCACCTTGCTCCCCAGGTGTGTGCTGCTCTCGCCAGCCCTGTGCCCCCTCGGGAGCAGCCACACCTGCAGCCCTGCCAGCAGGCAGAGGGAGAGGGGCAGGGGCAGCGCCTGGGCCACCCCACAGCTCTCTCTGGGGACCCTTACGCCAACAAAAAAAAAAAATAACAAAACCAATGTTTATTCTTTCACCTTTAGAAAACCAAGACTCAATGCTAAATTCTTCCCAGCCTACTAAAAAAGGTTTCTTTTTTATAAAACAGGCAAAAGCCAAGTCCTCATTGATCCAATTTTTATTTCTTTACCCAGAACTTCTTAACAGCTTTAGAAAAATAGATAATTATTGCAGTTAATTTCAGCAAAACAGTTCAAACTCATCAGGGCTGCACAAGTATAATTTACTACTCCTTCTGACTTATTGTTTTGACTAGATGTAGATTGATGATTAAAGTGATAAACAGTAACATTTTTATAAAATGGCTGACTCTGCCAATGGCAACTGAATAAGAAACATGCTGAAATAGCTGTGCTGTTATTGTGATTGTACTCAAGGCTGTCAACAAAGAATATAAGTATTTGACAAGGTGTTATCTAATTGTGTTTTTAAAAGCCACGATACATACATCTTTTAATGTGTCACTTTAAGCTGCAAGAGAATTTCTTTTATTAAAAAGTACAAAGGAAAAATGAATGCCTTGCATTTTCTTGTTTCTTTTTCCCAAGCTCTGCCCTTTTGCCGTCATTCGACAGAATATATTTGCTCTTTAGTCAAATTGGCTTTTATTTAAATGGTAGCCCAAAATAGCACAGCAACATTAGGTGTATAAGAAGAAAGAACAGTGTGTCCCACAGACAATTTTTATCTCAGCCCTGGTGGGAATTAACTGATCGAAACAGAAGGCTAAGAATAAAATCCTTTTGACGTTCAGAGTTAGTGAAACAGCATTTTGGAGCAAGGAAAAGGTTTGGCTTTTGATTTTTTTTTTAATAATAGGGATCACCAGGAAAAGTATCTTAACACACTGTCTTTGGAGCTAGTTGTAGTCCTTCCATGGCTCATGCTACACACAGGCATCTTTACGTCCAAAACACACTTATCCTCAGAGAGCCCCTCTGAGCTGGGAAAGGGGTGCCAGCCACGCTGACTCCAGAGCTGCAGAGTGGAGTCCAGGCCATCTCAGTGCCCTGGCCCTTTCTCTGCTTGTAAGGGAAAACCTGGAGACCTCAAGAAAATAAGGGTTTTACTAATATCTTAGAAGAAAGATGGAATCTCTGGGACAAGTGAAGGAGCAGGGGCAGGAGGGGCCATTGGTGCAAGGGCTCTGCCCACAGAGAGTGATGGTTGGGAGGGAAGGAGGGAGTTAAAATGGACCTCAGAGGGAATTAAATAAAGATGCTACAAAAAAAGGAAACTCCTACATATGTGTTCTTGCCTTCTAGGATGACAATAGCATTGTGAAACGCTGCAAGGCCTGGAGAGAGACAGGGAATTAACTGTTTGGAAACCCTCTTAGCAGGAGTTCACAATGTGGGGAGGAGAAGGAGAAGTGTCAAGGACTGGTGGTGCCTCTGAGCATCTCTCTGGGTGTGGGAAAGGCAGAGCATCAGAACTGCCCTTTTCAGCTAACACAACCAAGGAGGTGGGCCCTTTGAAGTGGGAACTCCTCATGGACCTACAGCACCATCATTCCAAGAGTGTTCTCCATTGGACATCAGCTTGACAAAGCTCTGATCTTCACCTGGAGCCTGAAACAGACTCCAGCTTTCCATTAGCAGGTGCCTAGGTGTTGACCACACATGAAGAAGAGAAAACTTTGTGTCAAGGAAGATAGCAGCAGTATGGCACTTGCTCAAAAACACGGTGTGGTTTGGGGTAAATAGCCGAGGGTCAGGTAGAGCAGCGCACTGATGCAAAACGCTGTCTCCTAAATTGCAGTGAGATCTACCAATGTCATTCACACACCAATCCCAGCAGCACCACTGAAATATAGAGGTCAGCTCGGTCTATTATGGGACAGCAACTTCTAATTTTTAATCCCAGTGGTATTTTAAGCACGGGATAGAAGTAAGAGAAAAATCTCTTTATAATGAAAGACACTGAGAGGTACCATCTGACCTGATTTTGCAAGGTAATATGCTTCATCCCCCTTCACTCCCTCCTTGCCTGGGCACGGCCTGTTTGTTTGTATTTGAAGATATACTTGCCAAAAGGTGTGGGGAACAGTAAGAGCTTCACTGTCAGAGGTTAAGAACATCTTTACTACCATCAGATGGCCTGGGATCACAGCACTTCTACAGATTATACCTTACCATTAATTTTAAAGCTACCTCAGTATCAAATTGTTGGTTTTTTTCAGAGGGAGCTGAAAAACATTCTAAAAATAATGACTGAGTGGCTTCCAGGTTTTGTGTTTAAAGATGTAAAATATGAGAGACATTCTAGAAAATCCTGCATATCCTTCTGCATAAAGTAGGGAAGGTACAGGTCATAGGCCCCTGGCAGCCACAGAAAATAACTGAATATGAAAAATAACAAAAAAATAGCTTATTTTTAACATAGGATCTTCTTTCTAAGTAGGAATCACAACTGTGAGATCTCTGGCCAGCTCAAAACTTTAAAAGTCAGAAAATTTCCAATTCAAGATCCTGCCCTCTATGTAAATGAACCAGGAGCCAAGAAACCCAACCCTGCCTCTGAGAGCAGTGCTGGTCGTTCAAGGGCTGGGGCTGAGTGCGCAGAGCCCACCTCCCACAGCCCTGTCCCCAGGGAGTGAGCAGCACTCCTCAAGGAAAGGGAAGCAGAGGAGCCCATGCCTCACTGCTGAGGAGCTGAAGCAGGGCTGACCCTGAGCCCACTGCTGGTTTTTAAATGGCAGCTGGAGCTGGGTGCTCTGAAAAAAAAGGAGAGACAACACATTCAGGCCCTTCTAAGCGACTGATGATGCACCTGCTCTTGGGAAGGGCAAATCACCAGTAAGAACCCACAGTGCCCATGCAGCCACAACCTACCACGTGCTTACAGGAAATAAAAAATTAGATTACCCAATGTAAAAGAAAACCATACAACAACCAGCCTGTGTTTGTACTTTTTCAGCCTTCAATGTTGGAAGTGATGTAACACTAGCTACAACATGGGCCTAGGTCCATTCGTTCCACCTGGATTCTCAAGCATGTTCACAAAGAGGAAAAACAGTTCCCTGTGAGATTTTAATTTTTAATAACGTTTTGGCACTAGTTCTCTTTCAGGTGCTGCTATGCCCTTTAGTAGCTGGCTCCAAATAAATTATACTACTATAAAAGGTTTTACCACCCTTTACAAGAGCTAGAAGTATGAGGAGTTACCTGAAGGCAAAGATAAAAGGTAATATAATTAGTTAACTTAATCTGAAGCAGAACATCTGACTCATTTGGGGTGTAGTCCCAAGGAAAGATCCTAATAAGTTAGTGTAGAGAAAGAGTTTTAGAATTTAAATGGACAACATCATGAAGGAATGTACATACTTGGAGTCAGACCCAGAATTATTTTTATCATCTTTTGTCTTTCCTTTTTTTATTACTTTTTCTTTCAATGAAGAACTGTAATTCAAGGGTGCTACATTTTGCCATGATTTACAAGATGTAGCCAACATTTTGTGAACCTTGTGGGAATTTAAAAACAGAGTGAATCCTGTGAATCTGGAGCTCCTTCAGAAGAGAAGAAGAAAAAGACAGTCATAGGCTCCTGCATTAATTATGATATTTTTAGTTATTTAGCTAGATTTAGGAAAAATAAAGTCAACATACTGTAAATAAATTCTAAAATCCCTAGCTTTGTGGTTTCTCAAACTGAGTCTCAGTGGAAGAGCTTCAAAAGCCACATAATTTCTATTACAAAAAAGAGTAAAACAAAGATTTGGGCTCTATTTTGGAATATTTCAATCACTATATAGCAATGCTACCAATGTCTAAAAAAGAAAAAACTTGTTTACAAGTGTGTCAGGAGGAAGGGAGCCATTTGGGAGATTTCAGTGTACAAAGACCTGGCCAGTATCAGAGCAGTGTAACAGCTTCAAAACCTCCCTCAGTATCCTGCAGAGGTGGGGTGAGGAGTAATGGCTTAGGAAAAGTGGCCTCATCTTTTGGTCAAACAATTCCAGTGTCATGCAGACAATTAAGAAGCAGTCAGCAGAGTCTGTAAATGGTGATTATAGGAACAAAGGGGTTTGCCTTTGCATTATTTCTGAGGACCTGGTGCAATATGTTGGAATTTTTAGCCTATTGCTCATTATCGCACACATTTCCTGAGATCTTGTTTTAACTAAGACACTGTCAAAGAACTTACTTTGTTTTACTCTCTGTTCGCTTTTTTTACTGAAGTCATGAGGATTAGATACAAAATATGATCTGGCATTCTGTGATGAGAATTTTCTTTCATTTGAAAGGATCCCTTTATTTTTAATATCTGAGCAGCTAGCAACAGTGAGATAGGGATGTTCTTTCCAAGCATCTACACATCAGAGGGCTCCCACACAACAAATCTACATTTAGGACTTCTGTGTTCTGATCCAGAAAATCCTGGAGGGAGGGAGATGACGAGCACTGAGGCTGCTCTAGCAGGCAGAGAGCCTGTATGGCTGCTGCTCCAGTCCCTGGCCTTGGGATGGTACATCCCACCACAACATTGCCATGGGGGAAAGGACAGCAGGGAAATGAAGCTCTGCAGTCACCACAGGTATCCTGCTGCTTCTCTGCCTCGGTCACATTGTTTAAAACAGGCCCTGCGATGAGCAGTGCTGTCCCTCTGTCAGTGGTGACTGCAGACACTGGATGGGTAACACTTATGCTAGAGAGAACAAGAGACAGGGTGGAAGCTGCTCTGCAGGTCGGGCAGCAGCCACAGTTCCAGGCTGAAGCCCTGGGGAGGCTTGCCTCTGCCCTTTGGAGGAAAAGCACAGTATCAGCATGGTCACCTTACCATCACGACTACTGATTCCCAAATTTCCCCCCCCACACAAACAACTGTTGTGACCAGAGAGGCTCCTAAGCTGACCAGTCACCCCAGAAGATCTAGAACAAACCAGCCACACGACTGAAGTGGAAGCAAAGACCTTGTGCAGGGATCTAGCCTGAACAGGTACCCTGTTTACGTGTCTACCAGGACCCATAAAAAAAAAAATTAAAAGTATTTTTAAAATTCTTTTAAAAGTATCATTTCTCCAAGAGTACAAGGCAGCCATGTCAGCTCTTTGGAAAACATTACCGTGCTTCACTTATGTCTTCCAGAGATGTATTAAAAGGGATAAGGACCATATTGTAGGATAACCACCATATGCCATTCACCCTTTGTTCTGGTTTTTTTTTTTTTTTCTTATTTGTCAGGCTTGTTACAACTTTCTCTTGGAAGAGTGCCAATGTCAGAAGTGTATACATTATCCCTTCTTTTGGCTTCTAGAGATGTGAGATAATCTCTTCATATACAGGATGGAAAGAGGTGTCCTGTGGGTAATACATGGTCACACGTCTGCTGCTCAGCCTTGGGAGTATCCAATAACCCCTAACCCAGACTGGAATTTTTTTTCTTTTTAACCCAAAAGTATTAGGACTGATAACTCAAACCTTTAGGCTCATGGACAGTTCCCCTATTTCCATATTCATATTAGGACTCTTCCGGTGAAAGAAGGGTTCTTATTTTGCATAGATTACTGGTGATGGTGGGTTGATTTTTTTTTTTTAGGAATGCATTTTTCCTGTTGCTTTGTTACCCTCAATATTTTCCTTTTATTACCAGCACATTTCTGATTTATTGCAATGTGGGGCCAGCAAATAAGATTGTCAAAATGAGTATGCGCTTGTTATAACCCACTCAAAAAAAATAAAAAGGATTTTAAAAGAAAACAAACTCAAGTCAGTTTTAATTTTGACACTGATTGATGCTGATATTTCTGACCAGTTTTATGTTGCACAGATTTTGAACAATATCCTCCTCTGATCTTCAGTGCTGTAGTTATAAATACTTGATAGCATTTTCATAAAAGGATCTTTTTACAATATGCTTAATGAGAGTTTCTGCTGAAGATACACAAGTAAAAAGAAACCCAGCTTAATATGGTGATAGTCAGATACTCAATAAGTGGCATGTGTTCTCAAAAACCTCTGAAAAAAAACTTTCAATTACTATACCTGTGTCTTTCAGCATCACTTTACAGTATCAATTATTCATGTAACATCTAACTGAAAAATGTTATATTTAGAGATCATTTAAAAAGTTCTCTAAACAGTAGCACAACAGCTGATATGACCAAAAAAAGATCATTCATCACCTGTCTGTAATGATGGACCTGTCACAAACTGGGAAGAAAAAAGTTTTTTCTCTTGGCTTAAAAAAACCTAAACCACAAAGTTATTTGTGATTATGCGACATTTGCTTTCCATTTCCACAGCCAGTTAGGGTTCACAAACATGAAAATCCATTATGGAATGGTACATAAAGTGTGACCGATTCTTGTTCAGTCAATTAGCGAGCGAAGTCTGAATATGATGTTTATCTGATCATCTGCATCTTTAGTACAGACATCGGTAAAGGTGGCTTTAACAAAGGACTGGGTTTAACTTCTTGGGAGCAACTGTTCAAGAAATTGTACATTTGCTGATTATGCTTCACACAAAGCACACAGCAGCCCCCTTTCCTGATTGTAATAAAAATCTAAGGACTATATACGGAAGAACATAAGCACGTGACAGAAAATAAAGTTAACACTAAAAATCACATTTTTAGAGCTCTGTTTCTATTCATGAAGCTTGTTATTAATGTAGGACTTTTCAAAAAAACACTGTGTGGTCTCTTTGTTTGTACTAAGGCACACATTAAATATGGACATATTATTCCTCTGAACACAATGCTATTTTTATTTTACAAGAATTACTCCAGTGACTTCCATATAGAAATTATCTCACGCATCTGTATTCTGATTATGATATTTAGTGCAAGGGTCATGAATAATAAAATTGCTAAATATGCTTATTGCCATCTATAAATAAAGGTTATCAGACTGGAGGTTTTGTTTTTGGAGTGGTGGAACACATAGGGTTAGTTGCAAGACAATAGTGTTTTAATTTAACTTTGAAAATAAATACTTAAAATTATAAATATTCAAATTATTTCCAAGGACCAGTGAGCCTAAATTAATGCTTGCAAAATTAATGCAACAGCACAACTGCAGAAGTTCACTTTATGGCAGAGAGTTCACAGATCTGCCAGCAAAGAATCTATAAACAAAAGTGTCGTCTTTCAGCATAGATCCCATCCTACCCAGTGGTAAAACTCCAGCTTAGGTCTGAGGGGGATGAAAAAGCAATTCTATGAAAATTGTAATTTTTTAAAACTGGTATTTACTCACAGATGTAGTTGGGGAAGGTGGGGAGGGTGTCCCTGTTTTTGAGCTGATACTGCCCAGCTGCAGCAGGAGCTCTCACACACACACTGGCCCTGCAGCCTGGCTGGGGCCAGCTGTGCCTACAAAAGGACTCCTCTGAGCTGGTAGATGCTGTGGTGTGGAGACACAGCTAAAGTGCCACAGCAAGGGGCAAAAAAAAAGAAAATATAGATCACTATTTTAAAATAACCCAAAATATTATCAAGACACTAATACCTGCCAAAGAACAAGAGGAGAACAAAATCTGTTTCCTGCCCCCTGTCTTTAGGGTGGCTGAGCACTGGAACAGGCTGCCTGGGAAGGTTGTGGAAGGTTTCTCTCTGGAGACATTCAAAATCCATCCTGCTTGCACTTCCTCCAGGTGACCCTGCCTTGGCAGGGGGAATGGGACTGGATGATCTCCAGAGGTTTCTTCCAAACCTGACTATTCTGTGATTTCATGATTCTGTCTCTGGCCTCCCTAATTCGATCCTGCAAACTCCAAATGACAGCTGGCCAAGAGTCACTCCATGTTTACCACACAAATGTGAGGATTTGAGAATGAATTATCTGTACTTTGTGTGGCCTTTGAAGAAGTGATGCAAAATAATTTTACGGTTTGAAGTTGCTATTGGGTTTTGTGTTTTAACGGTGTTTTTTATAGGTTGATCCTTACAAGCACAGGCAAATATGACAGTAACTTTTGTTCTTCTTTAAAATCTCCCCTCGAAAAGAACCCCTACACTCACACCTCTTCAGGCTGCTGTGCAGGATCTCATGAGGCTCACACATTGCACACATTAAGGATGGGTCCAGGTGCCTGGGGAGGAGCACCCTGCCCAGCCCTGGCAGCAAGAGGAGCTGTGTCCCCAGCCCTGCAGCCTCTCCTACCCGGAGAGCAACTTGCCCAGCAAGCATCTGTGTCCCCAGGCACTCAGCTACATGTGTGGATGCTAACTCTGCTAATGGCGAGGTTGCAGCGCAGTAATGAGAGGAACAATGTTTGTTTTGATCAGTTTGATAATTCATTTAAAAGTATTGTACCAGAGCCATGGAGACAGAAAGCCACGCCATTGTTACACGCTGGCACCGTCTCGTTATGTGAAGTAATTGAAACCTGTGGGAACAATATATGATTTAAAGCAGACAGTGAGGTTCTTTTCTTAAACAACAATAGCATTGTTTTTCTATGGTCCTGATCTTGCTCATGGGAGCAAACTTCTCTAGGCAAGGAGTTAGTGAAATTTTCAGTCACTGATTTTTAATGGCCAGCAATGACTTTTCAGGAAGGTTGAAGAATTGGGCCCTCTTTCAATAAAAATGTCTTCGGTGGGATGTTCATGATTTGCATATCTGCACGCAGACACACGCAGGTTTCCAAGTGCTCCTTGCATGTTTAAGATCAATAGCTCAATTGAGAGTAAGGGATGTGCCCTGAATTTTGCTGTAGGGTGGCTGCATGTTTCTCTAGTGGGGCTTGATGTCTGCTGGGTTAGAGGGATACTTAAAACATTGCTCTCAGCTTTGCTTTAGGTTTATGTCCTAAATCATCAAATAACAGTAGAAACAGTGGAACAGCCTTTTAGTATTACACACCTCAGAGTTGCTCAGTAGGTACCAAGGAATTTCTTTGCCATAATTAAGAGGTTTGGAGACCAGATGTACAAATGACAACCGATCTTGATTTACTTGGAAAAATGAGTCATATCACTTATTATTAACTATTAAAGTAATTTAAACCCTTTTGAGAATAGATCTAACGCCGCAATGCTTTGAAGGTTTGATATGTCTTGTAATCCATAGATTATTAAAGTTAATTTCTCTGCTGAGATCCTGCTTTCAGTAAAAAATGCATGCACACTAAAATGGTGTTGGTTTTTTTGTTTGTATCCTTCTTTTTTATAACAAAGATGTACTTTAATTGGCTTTCTATTTATACTGCGCTCAATGAAGGTATGGAGGCTGCAAGTGGGAGAAACCTTCCACAATTCTGGCTTGCAAAGCATACAGAAAAGCACACCATTCATCCACAAGTACACCCAAACCTTTCATTTGAGTTGGGTTGTGCTTGTGGGTGCATGGCGTTCTTTTCTCTCTATTTGTTCTCCATGTATAATTTAGACTACATTTTGCTTTAGAGACCCTTAGCGGATAAGGAAAAGAAGGCAATAACAATATGTTGATTTATATCACCGTGAAACATTTTTCCCCCATACTTCAAAGTAATTTTAATTGAATTTAATCCTCTTGACTTTCATTTACTTATAAATGAGTTTTAGTTGTAATGTTAGAATGAAACAGAATTTAGCAGTTAACAGGTTTTTAGTGTTTTTGATTATAGATTATTATATAATGTTTCTTGGGCTAGAAAATACTGAATGCTAAATACTGTCCCATATTAGATCATTTTAAAACCTTCCTCTCTTCTACAACAAGGAAAGAGGCATACCAATTTAGGTTAAAGTACAGTTCATTTAAAGAGGTAAAAATGTTTGATGAAATGATTAAAAGTACTGCAAATCACTTACCAGTTTTGGTCCATGATCAAGAATAAATCTAAGCAGAAAATTTAAAAAAAACCTAACAAAAAACAAACAAGAGTATCTTCCAAAGGAACTATGCCATGCATGATCCCATCAGTTTTGTGCGTACATTTATCATATTTTAGCTCCTCATCCATAGATCACAGGACACTGAGATCCCAATTCATTAAAAATTGAATACTCTATTTAAGCTGGATGTTCTTATGCTTGGAGAAAAAGCACGGAACCGTTTTTTTTTTCCTTTTCTCTGAAAAGTCACATTTTGCCATTTGATTCTACCTGGACAGCACTCCTCAGTTAATTGCTACACAGCTTTAGAGCTTCATAATTGAATGTACAAAAGAAATTTCAAACAAAAAAAAAATGTCTGCTAGAACAATTACAGAATAATTCCCAACTGCCCCCATTGCCCACACCCATGCAACCCTTCCTGCTGCCCCAGCTTTAAAACTCAGTTTTAGCAGTCACGATGGGCTTGAACTCATCTTGAAGCCTGAGAGCCAGTGCCCTAATGCCTTGCATGGCCCTGACATTACTGGGTGCTGTATGGGCAATCCCTAGGGGGTTTTCCCACCCCTGTTTGAGCAGGTCCCTCCTGCACGTGTGGCTCACTCGTTAGGAAGCACAGCACAGCTTCCGAGGCCCTAGCAGCCCTGACACAGCCTGGGACTCTCAGCAGCTGACTTTGAAGGCAGAGCTTTGAAACAAGAAGTTTGGAAGCACCAGATGATCTAGTCTGCTAATGAATGAGATCATCATAATGAGGATCTAGTCCGCTAATGAACGAGCTGGGTGTGCAGGATGGGCAGGAGCAGCAAACAAGCTTTTTCTGGGTTTCTGAAGAGAGGGTGATGGCTTTGAAGCGTCTAGCAGGAGACTTTCCTGTTCTCCGGCAGAAACACGGTCAGATGGAGGATATACAAACACAGTACCTATCATTTTAGAATATGCCTGCAATCCCTAAGGATCTTAGTTACCAATATTCAGATTTATGTCTTACATAGTTACAAATTTAATTTTGGTATTAGCTTTCAAGTTAGCACATCTATATTTGCCTCGCTTACTGGGGTCTTCTGTCATCCATACCACTACACACAATCCTAAATTTGAAATGCATACAGGGGTCTGTCTTGTTCATTGGAGCAGGGACAGTCCTTCTGTTTTCAACTCATGATGCAAAAAAATTCCTGACTTGAAAAAGCTAGGAGAGTGCAAACTATCCCTCTCCTAAAACCTGCATATTGCTTAGGTACCAACAGTTTGTTTTTCTGGCACAAAAATCACTTATTCAGTAAGTTATTATTGAAATGTATTTATGCTTATCAAGATAACACAGTAACTCCACTCATAACATCTGAAAACTTTCTGCCTATTAGAGAATTTCAGAACTTTATTCATGTGTACTCTGACATAACATGTTTACTGACCCCGTCAATGCACCTACTGCCAGCTAAGCTTACACAATACAAGGAATTATGTTTTCCAGGGAAAAGCCCATTAAAGCCAAGAGAAATTGCTTGTCTGCATTTGTATCCACTGTTATGGAAGAGCACAAGATGGAAAACACAGACAATGTGTAGATGCAGAGGTACTGTTATTAAAGGTGTACATACAGCAAGCACCATCCCACACTCTCAGTCCTGTAACCACTGCATCCTGCTAAACAATAATAACCCGCTTCCTATTCAAAGTAATCACTGATGAGGGCAAATCTTGAATTTTTAATGCTGCCTGATGTAGGCAGCCCAATGCTCTAAATGAGAAAAAAAACAAAGACCTGTTCCTAAGAGATGCATCTGTCTGTAGACTCTGCTTAAGAAAATTAAATGGGGCAAATAAAGTACTTAAACATAAAGTTTGAGGGAAATTCCAATTAAATGCCTTGTCCTAGATAGACAAGTGTGGATTGACTGAAGTTTTTCCTCAAAGGAAAAATTTTCTATTCATTCCATATGAGCGAAGGAAGTTCTCCTCCATCAGCACCTATGTTTGACAGACAAACCTCTTAGTTTCCTGCAGCAGGAGCTGCCTGTGGGACACTCAGGCACATGAAGAAAGAAAAGGTGGGCTGGAATAATGGTCTCCCTGAACAGGCTCTTCAGAAGGTGAGAGAAATGGTTAAGGAAACCTCCCTGCAAGAGAGGGCTTCAAAGTTTTGCTGTCAGTATTTTTCCACTTCTCCTGGCTTATGCACAATAGCAGCTCACCCTGCTGGGTGGCTGTTATGCCGTAGCATGCTCAGAACGTTCCCTAATCCTTTCAAGTACTGTCAGTACCTGCTACGGATTCACTAAGAGCAAGATGGGTTAAAGGAACAAAGCAATCTGGTGGTCCCCTTTTTTGTTTTTTGTTCAAGTTTCTCCCTAGGAGTACACAGGAATTGGAAGTGCCCCCCCTTTTCTTGCATATACAGATGCTTGTTACTAATTACCACAGTTGAGACTGTGACCTGAGATCTGAACTGCAGCAGGAGCTGCAATCTCTCTTCTTGTTCTCCAAGGATGGACCACTGATCCTGGAAGTGGGAAAGGTGATGTTTAGCATTTGTCAGGAAGAGGGAGAAAAGCTCACAAGCTTTATTTTATACAATCTACCGCTCTTCAGTTTTTAAGGTCAATTCCAGAGGTTGGCTATTACTGTGGGTCAAAAACCAGAAATTCTGATGGAAGAAATGTGTGATTCTCTGCACAGAGGGAAGAGGTGTTTGGGGAAGGCAGGTAACACACCGGTATAGACGCAGACACTTGTGGGAGCTAAAATAACCTCACTGCACACAATCCTGGGGAGAGTCTGCCCCAAAAAACCCTACTCCAGCTGGAAAAAGGAGCTTTGTTTGGCAGCCTTTGAAAACACTGTGGCTGCCAGGGCTGCAGCCACCCCAAAAGGGCACGAATGATTCGGAATTAGGGACCATTCCCAATTTAGGGTGCCAGGGGCTGTGCAGGAGTGGGACCCCACCTGCCCACCGCCTCCTGCAGCAGCAGGGCTGCCGCTGGTTTAAAGCCTTTTAGCACTTCGTAAAGCAGCCCTTAGCAGGCCACAAAGTTTACTCACTTCCATATGAGTTGTAAACGGCAGGATGGGAAAGCCTGGCCTTTGCAGAGCGGGGAGGAAAGGCTCCACGTGCTGCTCAGGAGGCCCTGGGTGAAAGGGGAGAAAGGGACACACAGCCCCACCGTGGGCTGAGAGACGACAGGAGGTGTGAAACCTGGCCAGTGCCAAACATCATCCTCAGCAAACCAGCACCATCCTCGTCAAACCACGCCAAGCAGATGAGAAACCAGCTGATTTTGTTTAAATACAGGGACAGACTAGACTGATAATACCTGATACTTTCAATAATCTGCTGATACACCCAGTGAATAGAATCATGAATACTAATTATTGTTAGTAGTAACAAATGAAGGAACCTACACAAAGGCTGAGACTAAAACATGATGCAGAAGACAATATAACTGACCAGAGCACCAGCAAATACAGACTGCTTAGAAGTAACACCTTCATTCAATTATTTATATTTTTCATTAATCAATCCAACCCACTTTTGGTTGTGTGTTAAATGATGTTAAGATTACTACTACTGTGAAAAATCAAAGAATTTTTTTCAGTATTGTCTCAGCACACACAACACAGCCCAGAATACAAGAACTAAGAATGAGTCTTGTACAATACTATAGCAAAAATATGACTGGACTGTGTCTAGCAAAATCTCAAAGCTAAATGGGATATCAGTGTGTGGCATTCCATATTCTTGACCGATGTAAGAGTTTCCTGTTCTATGGCTCTTGATATCCACCAATCTCACACTGAGTTTGTACTCCTTCATACCTTTTCACATCACTGTAAACATTAAAAACATCATAACTAAAATATGAGAATGGCCTGCACCTGATTTTATCATGTGTTATGCTAATACACCATGTTAATGAGCTATACCAGGAATACTGAAAATGCAATAGCAACTTAATGCAATATTGATAAAAGACCAACATTCCTGCTCATTCTGTCTCACTTGCAACAGTGCCTGGCAAATTATAGCTGTAGTTTCATGATCATAAACTTAGAGGAAACATGTTCAGGGTCTGTCAACAGTTGAAAATAGGATTCACCATGCATTTGTGTCTATCTTCTTCATAAAATGTTTAATGCACTGTGTTCTGCAGCACAGTTTATACTGCATGTGACCAATATACAGAACTCCTTCTGTGTAATGCGAGATCATGTAATAGCTGTAGTAAACCAAATGTGCAATAATATTTATATACATCTGCTTTATATATAGGGTAGCAGCATGCGCGTCCCTACACACAAGATTCAGCCATGTACATATATATATATAGCAGTGCAAATTAACTCTTCAAAGGCTTGAAATAACTTTCTGGTGTGCTTTTGTTTGTGGAAATGGAGTTACACAGAGCTTGCCAGCCCTTCTCACAAGGAAAGTGGGATGGAGAGGTAACCAGCCTCTTAATGTTGCTCCATTGAATACCTGAGTATTTCCACTGCTCTTGAGTATAAATCTACTAGCATAGTATGAGCATGATAATATATTTACAAACATACGGCCCATTTCAGCCACCAGTTTATCAAAGTTCCATTTGATTTATAAATAAAACACTGTGAGAAATTATTCCGTAAGATTAGGAAGCAAATTCAGCAGACTTTAAAGGATTGCTCTAGAGAAGAATTTGGTTCTCCCAATCTAATGTATTCAAGGAGTTTGGAGAAAAACCGATTTTTTTTTAAACAAGAGTTTTACAGATGTCTGCTAAAACCTTAATAGAAGCTTTGAGCCAGAGACTCCTATAATTCAACCCCTGAACTTTTGAACAACAATTTTATTTAGAAAGTTGATTTATTCATAAGTAAATAGGATACAGTGTGGATGAAGTACAAGGGATCAGGAGGCAGTTATTAGATTTATAAGTACAAAAGCCTCACTGTTGCAGACAGTGGAGGCTCAGCAGTTACTGTACCTTTCAAAACTAATATGTAACCATATCTGTTTTAAAAGAGTGATTCATATTACTCCGAATGCATGAGAAACTCTTTCTCATCCCCACCACAGGAAACTTGAGTCTGATTTTAATGAGCTTCAATTGGAATGTGGCCTTTGAAAAGTAGTGCATTTGAAAAGATGGAACATTAAATTTTGTAATGATGTAAAACATCTTCAATTTTTGACAGGACAATGGTGCTTATTGTGCTTTATGGGCCCAGTGGTGATTCAAAGGTCACTTTGTATATGACTCCACAGACAGGGGCAGCAGTGAATGAAAATTAGGTTACATGTGATCAGCTTTATTATTAATCAGATGAAAATGGATTTTTAACATTTTTCTAATGAGCAACAGAGAAAGAAGAAAATACCATGAATAAAACTACAAGAGGGAACAGCAAGACCAAAATGCACAATGTGCATAACCAAACTAATGTGTATTAAATCTGAAATCCTTAAATACTGTCTCAAGAAATAAAATGCAGCTGCATATTTTTGTGTCATAAATATATAGAAAACTGCTGAAATACCTACTGTAATTTACTATCTCTGTCCTTTGTTTATAACTAACTAATGAACTGATTTTTTCGTACAGTATATTATAGCAGCACCAGAGAGCAGTGCTATGGTTAAGGTTGTGTCAGCATTTCCATTATAAATCCTGTTTTTCAGGGGTTTATAACTCAGCTGTGAAAATGCAGCCCAGGCTAAAACTTGGCGCACAAGGTCTCTGCCAGGAAACCCATTTATTTTACAAATTTCCTCAAAATGTCTCTTGGAATATTCTGGTATCATATGAACGTGAATGATACAAATATGGTAAAAGTTTACTAGTTTAGAACTCTGCACTTGTTTATCAACAGAAAAAAGTCTGCTTTTAAGAAAAGCAGCTTGTCCCTTTACAGAATGACAGGCTAACACACCTTTGCTCTGGAAAGAGCAAAAAATTAACATTTTAAAATCCTTCGAAGCATCGTTCCTAAGTGGAGGGCTGTTTTTGCGCACCCTGGAATATTTTCATGCTAAATAAAACACAGTGCTACAGAATTAGATTGTTGAACATTTACTATTGGGTCCGCATGCTGTGAGTGAACTTGCATTAAACCTCACATTAATAAAGCGCTTAATCACAAGAAGCCTGTGTGTCTAGCTCTGCGTTTGGCTCAGCCAAATGCTGTTTGGCTATCAAAGACCTGTTTTGATTAGCAACTAGTGCCAAGAAGCAGGGAGAGGAGTGGCTCGCAGAAACGAGAAACGCTTCTTTTCGCAGTTAATCACCCAAAGAGGAGCAGAAAAAACCACAGAACAGCGATGGCTGAGAAGCAAATCTGCTGCAGGGACAACAGGAGCCATCCTGCCGGTCACCGGGGCTGTTGGATTCTGCTGGGGAAAGCTCTTGGTCAGGGCTGGAGCCACCTGACCTGGGGCACCCTAATTTCCAACTTTGGAGGAGCAGCATCTCCAACATGCCTCAAAGGGACAGTGGGCAAACAATGGGACAGCCAAGTTACGACAGCAAATAGCACCAGCCAGCACAAGAGAGGGTGTTATATGAGAGGCTGGGAGTATTTTCTATCTTTCAAACAGATTTACTGGGATATAAACGGGTGAGGGGGGGCAGCAGACAGCAGAGTAAGGAGCACTGAGTGCTCCCTCCCTGCTTTCTCACACAACACACACTCTCAGGCATGGCATGCAGAAAGGGGATGTGTCCTCCTGTCCCATCTGTGCTGCCCATGCCCAGCCTGACCTGGGGTTTTTAACACTGTTTTTTTCTGAAAACACCCCATGAGTCCATACAAGGATGGCTTCTGCTATCCCCACCCACACAGCATTAGAACCCACAGAAGATGCTGGTCAACCTTTTCCGTTCTGCTGCCTCTGTCCGAAACCTTACATCTGGAGGTAAGCTGCAACCTCAAGCAGAGGAGCAATGTCAGAGGTGCAGCAGAACCCAGGCAGTGGTGGCTGGGTGCCCCAGAAACAACAGCAGCACAACAGCCACAAGTACCCCAAAGCCCAAGTACCACAACCACAGCAGCTGCCTCCCACAGCCCAGTCCCTCTGATGAACACCTGAACTGCAGGAAGAGTTTCTTGCACAGCCTTCCTACATCCCTGTGCATCCCCACCCTTGGTCCAAAGCTGCTGAAACAAAACCTCTCAAGCTCCAGCACAATCACCACAGATACTCCAGGCCCATCTGCCACGGGAAGAGCATGAGAGAAAAATCACTCAGGCACATTCAGAACTGTTTACATTAAACAATGAAAAGGAGAGAAGACTGTGAGAACAAACGTGCTGTAGCTCACACTGAGTTATGTGTCAGCCCTGAGGAGTGGTGAGCAAGCGGGTCCTTCCCCAGCAGCACGAGCCTGTGTGAGGCAGACAGATGCTCCACTGCAGCTGCAGAGCCAAGCTGCCCACGCAAAAAAGCAAGTTCCCAGTAGAAGCAGGAACATTTGACCGACTGGTGGCTGAAGACACAGCATTTGCCAACAAGAAAGACAAACCAAATGTTACTGACAGCAGAAGGTTGGAAGGGAAACCTGAAATTCACCACATCAAGGCTGCACAGCACTAATATTACCCACTGCAAAGCACAGACAGGCTGCATGAAGCTCCCAACCCTCCACCCCAGCCACGCTTAGAAAGGATTTCAGCAAGGTCTTACTGTGAGATTCCAGGGCACTCCTTGCTCTCCTGCACGAGGGTGCTGCAGCAGAGGGCTACACCCTGTTTAACTGAGCGAGAGCAGCTGAGCCCAGTGCCCAGCTAACGATGCTCAGCTGCTCCAGCAGTGCCTCTTTAGCCCCCCACCCTTCACGCCAGGCAGCCTCACCCAAACAGACTCTTACGTGGGGCATTTTCCTGATCTCCAGCTTATTTCTGGGGAAGGCGCAGGGATAATTACATTTCTGTGTATTTTATATTGGTTTGTGATTCTGCTCCCAAGGAGGGCAGGGAGTACTGAAGCCTATTGGTATGTTTTGAAAGGGAAGAGGGGGAAAGCAATCTAAAATACATATTCTGTTAAATAAGGATGCAAAATGGATCTCTAACTGCTGTATGGCTCAGTTCTTGATGAGTGTCTATTCCATTGGCAGTGAAGTCTGACTATCCTAGGCTGCAATATTAACATATGTTTCTTTAAGAAAATACATAGCATTTGCAGTAAAATATAGAGGATATGCCATAGTGTTTTTTATTATTAAGCTAAATAGCCATGTAAAATGAATATAGCATATTGGCACTGATTCCTGGTGTACTGAGGCTCCTTTGTGAAATTAATTACTTTCCAACCCCCCCCCCATCCAAAACTTTGCTTGAATAAATTTGTGGTTAGCACAAGCATGAAGAATTCTGCTTTTCTTGGCTAATTTTTTCTCTCTTCCCCCCTTTTCAAAAAAAACTTCCCCCATCTATTGGGATAGCAGTGTTCGTCTTGGATAAAGATGACTGGCTGAAGAAGTAACATTAAATAAAATTTATTTTGTGTAGCAAAACAGCTGCCCATATTTTCTCAGAAAGTAACTGTCCATCACAGCTTAAGGTGAACCAACAGATTCTGCAGACTGTTATAAACTTGTTAGTTCTTTAATAAATTAGCCACAAAAGAAGTGTTAATTAACTAGTAAAAATGTTTAGGGATTCTTTGGGAAAAAAAAAAACGTAACGATTGGAAAACTGTATGCTTAGCAATATGTAAAAGAATACAGGTTTTTAACTCAATTTCTGAGACTTTTACAACAAAGTACAGAGAAAGACAGATGAAATTATGTTCTGACTACATGCACTGAATAAACCCAAAGGGAACCTCTGTATATAGTTATCAGTGGCACTGAAATCTGCTTAGGAAAGCAACAAGTCTTTTGTTCTGTTGACAACAGTTATTACAATTAATTCATTTTGTGATTGGTATTTGCACTGAGTGACAAGGTGTTATTTTACCTCAGTAAAAGTTAAAATGGTAATACCTACATGCGAAATAACACCGAGTTTGCTATCACTCACTGAAGAAAAGACTCTGTTCAGAAATGCCTGCTCAGCCACCACTCCTGCAAACCTGAAGTGTTGGCATCAGGCTTCTCCTGCTCTTATTTCCCCAGATTTGCTTTTCTTGGTCTTCTAGAAGTTTATTTGGGAGGGAAAAAAGAATGAAAGAAAAATTGCTTCCTTTTTGCTAAGAGACAGAAGACAGCACGGGTGAACAGAGCGAGTGTTCTCCGAAGGCTGAGCCGCACCTGGGGGTGAGATCCGGGCTGTAGGGGCCGGCTGCGTGCCCGGGGGTCACTGCCGAGGGACACACCGTGCCCCGGGCCGGGCGGAGCAGCAGCTGGCACAGCCGGGGCCGGTCCTTGGGGCTGGCGGGCGGAGAGCACCCCCGTGATAGGAGAGAAACAAGCCCAGCCGTGGGCAGGGTGCTCTCCACGCCGTGCCCTGGGAGCCACAAGAAGAGCACGTCCTTCATCCCGCACATACCGAGCTCGGTGCCGGTGGGATGCTCTCCGAGCCCCGCCACAGCAGCGCAATTGCTGCGGTCCCGTTCCTGCAGGGACACGGGAGGCGTGAAAGACCGACGGGCAAGAGGAAGCTCTCTGTGGCCGGGTACAGGGCAGGGTGCCAGAAAGATGCCGGTGCTGCGGGACCCAGGGAGCTCAGAACACGAGTCACAGGGCTCCCGACTCCGCTGAGCCCTGCCCGTCCCGTGTGCGGCAAGCGGGGACCCTCAGTGTGCGGGGGCTGGGGGCACCTGCAGGGCAGCGCCGAGCCCATGGCAAGCACCAAAGGGAGCCAGGGCAGCACCGAGCCCACGGCAAGCACCAAGGGGAGCCAGGGTGGCCTCGAGCCCACGGCAAGCACCAAGGGGAGCCAGGGTGGCCTCGAGCCCACGGCAAGCACCAAGGGGAGCCAGGGTGGCCTCGAGCCCACGGCAAGCACCAAGGGGAGCCAGGGTGGCCTCGAGCCCACGGCAAGCACCAAGGGGAGCCAGGGTGGCCTCGAGCCCACGGCAAGCACCAAGGGGAGCCAGGGTGGCCTCGAGCCCACGGCAAGCACCAAGGGGAGCCAGGGTGGCCTCGAGCCCACGGCAAGCACCAAGGGGAGCCAGGGTGGCCTCGAGCCCACGGCAAGCACCAAGGGGAGCCAGGGTGGCCTCGAGCCCACGGCAAGCACCAAGGGGAGCCAGGGTGGCCTCGAGCCCACGGCAAGCACCAAGGGGAGCCAGGGTGGCCTCGAGCCCACGGCAAGCACCAAGGGGAGCCAGGGTGGCCTCGAGCCCACGGCAAGCACCAAGGGGAGCCAGGGTGGCCTCGAGCCCACGGCAAGCACCAAGGGGAGCCAGGGTGGCCTCGAGCCCACGGCAAGCACCAAGGGGAGCCAGGGTGGCCTCGAGCCCACGGCAAGCACCAAGGGGAGCCAGGGTGGCCTCGAGCCCACGGCAAGCACCAAGGGGAGCCAGGGTGGCCTCGAGCCCACGGCAAGCACCAAGGGGAGCCAGGGTGGCCTCGAGCCCACGGCAAGCACCAAGGGGAGCCAGGGTGGCCTCGAGCCCACGGCAAGCACCAAGGGGAGCCAGGGTGGCCTCGAGCCCACGGCAAGCACCAAGGGGAGCCAGGGTGGCCTCGAGCCCACGGCAAGCACCAAGGGGAGCCAGGGTGGCCTCGAGCCCACGGCAAGCACCAAGGGGAGCCAGGGTGGCCTCGAGCCCACGGCAAGCACCAAGGGGAGCCAGGGTGGCCTCGAGCCCACGGCAAGCACCAAGGGGAGCCAGGGTGGCCTCGAGCCCACGGCAAGCACCAAGGGGAGCCAGGGTGGCCTCGAGCCCACGGCAAGCACCAAGGGGAGCCAGGGTGGCCTCGAGCCCACGGCAAGCACCAAGGGGAGCCAGGGTGGCCTCGAGCCCACGGCAAGCACCAAGGGGAGCCAGGGTGGCCTCGAGCCCACGGCAAGCACCAAGGGGGGCCAGCACAGCACCGAGCCCGTGGCCAGCACCAGAGTGAGCAGCACAGCACCGAGCCCACGGCAAGCACCAACGTGAGCAGCGCAGCCACGCCTGGGTCCGGCCCCTCTCTGGAATATTGTGCACATCTCCATAGCGAGCAGCCCCAGAGCTGCTTGGCAGACCCTCAGCTGCCCACTTTTAGCACAAGAAAGACAAAGCAAGGAGCGAGGAGCATTAGATGACATAAATTTTTAGTTTTTGCAGCAGGACCCAGCAAACCAAGGAAACTTTGCAGCACTAGCAAAAGGCAAATAATTCATTAGCTATGGATATTTCTGCACGTCTCTACTTTTATTATAAGTTAGCCTCTCTAAACCATTGACTTAACAGGGAATCATTATAAATCCCCATTTTGAATTTTTTTATTAGCAGTATTTATCACCTTCTCAAAATCAATCCTATATTTTTAAATTAAAACAAATGACTACTTGTACTGCAATCAATATGAGTACATTTCCCTTTTTTAAAAGGAGAAAAAATGGAATACAAAGAAATGTCCTCCTTTGGCTGCATCAATCCAATTTCAATATAATTCAATATTTAATAAATATAATCCTCCATGTCTGTGCAGGGAAACATCATAAAAAATGCAAAAGGCTTCTTGGTCTCCAATAACTTGTATGAAACAAAGTGTTTCCTTATTCCTTCCATAAATACTGCAGTCATATGCCACTATGTTTTGTTCTTCCTGCTTATGAGAAAGAGTTTGCTCTGATTATATATAAGAAAGGTGGTTTACATATTTCATGATGAAAAATCCAAAATGCTACCTACCATCTCCAGAAAAATTATCATTTTTATCCCTTTGTACTTCTTTGACTTGTCATTTTTGAAAGGGTAAAAAAGAAAAACCTTATATAATACCTAATTTGTACATCTGTGGTTTCCCTCTGACTTGCATAGGCACCATATGTTTTTAATTATCATAATAGCCTTAAAGAACCTGTTCAGTGGGAAACACATATGATCCTTTTATTAGTGGTTTGCAATTTAAACAGTTTTAACAGAAAATGTCTGGCTATAAGGGACTAAGAAGCACAAAGGTCTAAAAACCCTGGTTTTGGCCTTTGAAAACATGAGTTCAGATCCCACCCACTGAGGTGGGACCTGGCTCTCCTGCCTCTGACAGAGGTAATCAGTCACATGTGAAAAGGCATTTCTGGACCCTAAAAGACATAATCTCCAATCTCAAATGACTTGATGTTTCAGTCAACAACTGACACAGTGAAACCAAGGTCTACAAACACTGTCATGCACCCACTCTGTGCCTTCTCCTGCCTGGTGAATGCTCACACGGTGATGGTGCTGTAGGAGAAGCCCTGCGAGCCCCAAAAGCCCAGAATTTCAGCAGTTCTCATTAGTCAATGCCCTTTCAAATTCCCATTTTTGTCCTTTATGCAAGCACAAGACTGGTGAGCATGCCAATATCCCAGTCATTTGGAGGTAGGAATTAAAATTAACAAGTTCAATTCACTCCTGATTCTGGACATCTAAACACATAATCAGTCTGATAATGTTATTAATTATCATTCAAGTGACAACCTTTGACACTGGCATGCTCCCACAACCTCCCTACTCCAACAACTCAAACAGAAAATCGTTGGCATGAAAACCCAGAGTCTTATGAACAGAAATTGCAAATAAGCAGGCACTGAACATACAACAGGGAGTGAGCAAAATCCCCCTTTTCAGAGAGAAAGCAGAGGCTCACACAACAGCTCAGTCACTTGACCCAAAATGAAATTCTGCACAACTTCATCCCAAAACAGACAATTTTCACCCCAAACAAAGGCCTGTGGGGAGAAGAGGGTAGGGAAGGGAGCCTAGCTAAAATTACACAGAGGCTGGAAGTCGTTACAGCTCCATCTCAGGAGATGGATGGTGTCCTCATTAGAACGAAGCTTTATTTAGACGGACAGACAGAATCCTTATTAGAACATTAGGCTGAAAAGTTTAAATGTCAGGAAATACAAAATTAGGATTCTGCAAATAAATGCTGACTTGGAGAAAAAAAACTTAAGAGCTCCCTGTATAGATCCCACTGGAGATACTAAGGAAAAATGCAATCACTCAGGAATTGCAATCTCCCATGCCAATCTAACCCTTCAAGGGTATTCTTGGAAAACTCCATTTCAAAATAGCCAGAGGAGATCCCTTTTCTTGGGCCAAGTTGTTTCCGCTCATGACCTGATTCTCAGCTCCATCTCTGGCTGCACATTGAGCCCAGAGGGAAGGGAGGACTCAGGAGCTGCCACCACCCACCACCCATTTCAGGAAAATCCCATCCAAAGGAGAACATGCTGATGTTGGAAACCCATTTCCAGCTGCACAGACCCCAAAAACTGTGAGTCAGCCATTCTTTTCCCTTCCCTGTCTCATTCCCCATTCCCAGGCCCTCTGCTTTCTCCAGGGAAACTCAGGTATTTTGCAATGATGGAAAGACATCTTAATTATCTTGCATACAAAAGAGATGGTCATAGTTTTCCATTTTACCTGCAAGCTAATGGATCTTGGGATACCAGACGTGGATGCTCAAAATCCCCTCTGGAGCCCTTCTGGTGATTTGTCGTCTCTTGGTTGCCTTTGGTGCACACGGATCTCTGCCGAGGTAATATGTGAGCTATTGCACACTAAAAGCAGATTTTTTGAGAGAGCAAGCTCAGGCACACGCACACACACACACACACCCCCACCCCCCACCTCCAGGCACCCTCCACCCCCTCATCCTGCACCTGGCTCCAATGTGCAGGCACCTGAGGAGGATCTTCTCACCTCCCAGGCCTCCGTGGGTCAGGCAGCAAAGGCACGGCAGGGTTTGCTCCTGAGAGAGCAGAGCGTCGTCCTTGTCCCTCACTGCAGGGTCATGGGAAAGGGCTATGGGTGCTGCTGTCCCTCACACCTTGCTGGGACACAGCCAGACAGCTGTGGAGATGGACATGGATGGAGCAGCCACCTCCACGGGCCTCCCCTGAGCTCCCTACTCCTCTTGTACGCAGCAATTCCTGGCAGAGGGTCACCCACCTGCACATCATAGCCCCGTCCCCTTTGCCAGGCTCTGGGCCTCCACACTGAACTTTCTACTTATGCCAGGAGGGGATGCTTATAGAAATAGTTTTTCTGTTGGAAAATGTAAAAAAAAAAATAAAATCTTGCATTTGGTCTTCTAAATAAATAAAGACTTTTTTCTTTAAGAGTTTGAGTTTGTTTCCAATACGAATCCAGCAAAAATTTAGTTTTCCTTTCCCACAGCCTCACCCAGGGATCATCAGGGTGATGCTCTGTGGTGGAACAGAAGTGCTCAGTGTTGAGCTTGCAGCATGGGGAGGGTGGCAGGGAACACCATGGCTGTGGTCACACAGCCAGAGGATGACTGAGCAGCCTGACTTCCACATAGACAGGTCTGTGCACCTCTCACACCACCTCCTAAGCAAGTGACTCTGCCAGCCCCCAGCAAAGGAGGGAGCATGGGCACATCCCACCAGGATGCATTTCCTCGCCTTTGGAAAGACACACAGGATCCATCCATCCCTCCACCCATCTGCTGATTGATGCCTGCCACCACCAAGTACAGCCAGCCCAGGGACCTCTCATGCTGTAAGTCTCAAGCAAAGTGCTTCCACGTGGTCCTCTTCTCCCACTCATATACGAACACAGTTCTACCTTAAGAGAAATCCCAGCTCGGGGCCTGAGAAAACTCTTTCTCTTTTCTCTTTAAGGATCCTCCTTTCACAGTAAGGATCCTCCAAATTTCCAAAAAGTGGATAACAACAATACCACTGTGATCCCATCTGCACACAGCAATGGCACTGTAATGCATAGAGCATAAACCACCAAATTCCCACAGACAGCATCTGTCTTACTACAAACAATGGACCATTATCTTGTAAATAATTCTGATTAAGCTGCAGCATTTTCCCCAAACAAACAGTAGGGGAGCAGAGGGTGAGGATTTTTCTAGTGGGAGTGCTGGTTTTCTCCTTCCCCAGCACTGACACTCAGTTTTTTATTCAACTGATTGGCCCCCTCCCCTCCCTGCTCTGTCCCCCATGGCTTGGTTTTCATCTTCTGACCTTATCCTGCTGTCAATCATTTCGGCAACTAAAGAGGGAGCCGTCATGTTAATGGGATTCCCACCTCTATCCTTTGGGAAAGCTTTTCTGGTTTGTTTTCTTCTTTTTCGCCCCAATGTAGTTATGTAACGATTAGTGAACGCACGCACGAGCCCTCCCGTTTTAAACAGTTCTCACGTCAGGGGATGGAAAACTCAGCCACACCACTGGGTGCACGTTGGCCAGAGCGTGGGGGACGTCTGGTTGTGCTGGTGATGCGTCTCGGTGTGTTTGGCATCTGGATGAATGTGGCCTGGCAGCAAACTTTGCTGGGCAAAAGCTGTCACCCTCTTCAAGCTCCCAGCAGGGAGAGCAGAGCCCTGGCTGCCAGCAGTGGGGAGTGGGGCGGGGGCAGCCCCCAGGAGCAGCACTCTGCTCTCCTCTGCACTCCCACTGCCACGCTGAGCCAGCAACAGGCTCACCAGCACAATCTGAAAGGATTTAAAAGGAAACCAAGCACACAGACTGGAACGGGGTTAGGTGTGCAAAGCAAAAAGTGAAATGAGACACAATCAGGGCTAAGGTGGCCTTTTACTAAGGTTCTCAAATTGATCTATGTGGCAGCTGTGAATCGAGGAGGGCCCCAATGAAATACTGAATTTCATCTTTAACCTGTTCATCTCAATGCACAAACCTTTTCTTATATGTCTCTTTTGATAAATGACCCATTTCTGTATGGCTGAAGTGTTGGTTTTCCTTCCCTGTATCCTCTTAATTTTCCTTGTTATTCGTGTGAGCATTCTGGGGTCAAATGCTTGAATTAAAAAAAAAAAAAAATATATATATATATGTATATATACATAGAATAAAGCAGCAAGGACTAACCTAGGATGGGGACATCGAATAACAGGCAATAAAAATTTTAACTTCCAAGTTGCAAACTGAAGTCACGGACATTCAATAAAAAACCACATAAGAGCCAATTCAGCCACCAGACCAGGCTCTGCCGAGCAGCATGGGGACCAAACTGTGGCAGGCAGTGTGGAAGGACCGTGGTCCTGACAAGGAGCTGCTGACACAGGCACAGTAGTGGCCTGGGGAGGGAGCAGCCCAGGAAAAAAACACTGCTGAGCCATCGCCTGCTGTGGCTGATGGCACACGTGGCTGGGGCTGGCGTGATGTGGCAATGGCCAAAACCCAGCAGCTCAGCCCAGCTGGCACACCAAAGAGCCCTGAGATAAAAATGCATGGATTTGGTGAAAAGACATTACAGTCAAAGCATGCCAAAGCTGCTGCAGAGAGTCCCGAGCACCATTGCTGGGCAGGGGCAGGGGCTAAGAGAGGTTTTGGTGATGGGTTTGCTGGTGGCTCAGAAAGTCAGGAGCACCCACACCACCAGGGCACCACAGCCACGCACACACCCAACCCACATTTGTAATGTGTGTTTATTTCCATCAATACATTTTTATAGCTTACTGTAGTTAGAGAAGGAAGCATTTGTACACTGAGGACTTATATAATGTTCTTCATCTTCAAAGTGCTTTACAAACATTAATTAATTCATTTATCCTCACAGCACTCCTACCAGGGAGATAAGTACTATTATTTTCCATTTCATAATGTAGAATCCAAAGCGGAAAACTTATTTCTTTCCATGGTCAGTCAGTGAATCACAGGTAGACCTGCAGGAGAAGTGAGGACTGCCAGCTTCTGAATTGGATCCCCCCCCTCCCCAATCCTTTTTTTAAAAGACTCGTGTTCTCACAGAGTCATGCCACATATCGGGATATGCCTTGGGTTTTTTCCTTCAGTAAGAGATAATTAAGGAACAATTCCCTCTCTGATCCCCAGCATGGCATGCTATTTTCTACCCCACTGTTGCTCTGCAGCTGAACAATGGCTGTTCTATGCAGGGAACGGCGCTGCAGACGCCCCGGATCAGAGGGGATCGGCTTAAAGGGGCTGGCTGGCCTTGGTCTCGCTCCACCAACAATGGGGAGGGCCAGGCAGCTTGGGTGCAAGTGCCTGACGTGGGGCTGGCTTCAGGGACACCTGCTTGTAAATGGCAGTGCCCCGGGCAGGAGCCTCCCTGGGCTGAAGTCACTCACATCCAGCATGCCTACCTAGAAATTTCATGTAGTAGGAAAACTGCTGTGGTTTCCAGTATTTGGTCTCAGTCCTAAGTGTAATCCTTTTACGCTCTCGTGGGAGGGATGCAGAGTGCTCCTGGTTCACCTCTGTGGCGCTGCTGTAAATAAAGCTCTTTCCTGCCTGCTCCTCGCCAGCAAATGTGTGGCTGCTTCAAATGGCAATAACAGTTACTGCGAGCTGGAGAGGCTCGATTTCTAGGCAGCTCAAAAACCAAAATTGTGACTGGGTCTTCTGAGAAAGTGTTCAGATCGAAGAACTTAAAGCAAAATCAGGGATGACAAATTGGGAAAAAAAAAACCCTAATTTTGTAATTTCTGAGAAAGACAAGTTTCACCTGTTACAATCCTTGTTAGTGAAGACCTTAGCCACTTCTGGTTTTTTCCCACTTTATGTTTTGATGGTAATAAAACTGCATAAAGTCTCAAGTTTTCTAGGTAGTTTCCAAGCTCAAAAAAGATACAATAATTAGCGAAGTACATCATGGCATATTGCAGAAGACATGACCATGTCCTACTGGAGAAAGGCCTGTACCTAGATGTTGCTTCAGAACAATCAGAACAATTGTTTAGTGATAAATGTTTTTTGCATATGACTCATCAACCCTTGAAAACAGGATTCCTTATATAATACAAGTGTTGACACAGCCTTCACTTGAGTGGTGTGACTGCAGCTGTATAATTACAACTTTAGATTTGATGTTATGGACCTTAGGTTATGCCATTCAGACAAATGCTCCATTGTATTTCAGAGATATTTTTTCCTTAGTCATATTGCCCACAGGACAATAAGGACTATATTCACAGCTCACTGCATAGAAGTTTAGGCATGGAACAGCCAGCGGTACTACACAAAATGAGATTATACCCGATGGGGGTTAAATGGATTCATAATTGCCACTTTTTCTTGTCTTCTTTTTTTTTTCTGTGCTCCTAGTTGATACTTTTTTGGAAGTGCTCTCCAAATAAAAGGAAGAACAATCTCACACTGAGTCTGGATAAATGTTACAGTTGTCTCACAAATGCTGTATTATTTCTAGCCCTTCCAAAATAATATAATTGTCCTACTGCTGAACCACAGATTTTTCTCAGTATGACACAGAACACTAAAATGTCAGGTCCTGACTCATGGTGTTTTGGTGGAATAAATAAAAAGTACCAATATGCTATTTAGAAGGGAGAACATTAATGAAGACGTGACACTGGGAGCCCCAGCCATGTTTTCCTTTAGCTCCCACTGCACGCTCAGCGGTGCTCCGGACAGCAGGCCACCTGTCACGGACCCCATCCTGCAAACACTTACCATGGACCTGGGTGGTGCTGCTGGCACTTAGCAGGGCTGGCTGCGTGTTCAGCTACGCTTACTCTGCCTCAGGAGAATCCTACGTGGGGCTGGGGAGGTTCTCAGGGTGCTCACTGCACATTCTCCCCACGGAAAACCAGAATGAGCATTCAGGGCTATCTGCAGGATTGGAGCTGTGACTTCAGAGAGGCTGGGCGAGATTGCCCAAGAAAGATCACTCTTTCTGTATGCTCCTGGTATTTCTCCCCTGGGAGAGGCCTTGCACACCTGTTACTCACTCAGGCTGCCGTTCCAGCTGCAGCACTAGAACCTCGTATTTGGCTCACCCTGGCTGAGCACCCAGGCACGAATATTTACACACTTCATCCACCCACGCTGCTCATCTTCAACCCAGTGGCATCCACAAAAATTTCTACTGGATTTCACTAGTGACAGAGTAGAAACAGGTCCCACATTCCCAAGGTATTTTCTGTGACAGAGGAAACAATAATGCCCCCCTTATACACCTGCCTAACCGTACATGACACGTTCTAATGCCTTAAAAGATGGGATTTTCAATACATATCATTTACAAGGCCAACGAGCAGTTCTGCAGAGTTTGCCTCTCAAAGCATCAAACAACTGTGGATTGCATGAGGGGTCTTTGGTCTACCAAAAGGTACAACAGTTTCTCAGAGAGTTTTCTTGAATTAATTAACAAAATGACTCAAAACTGCACTAATGGTTAACAGCTTTTTTTTATTAGCAACACTGAGATAAGTTATTGAAGCATTTTAGTATTGTTTTACATTCCATTCAGAAGTGACCTAACTTGTAACTCCATATACATTTAAAGATATAGTTTGACACTTATTCAGAAAGCAACAATTATTAAAACTTACATACCTTCATTACCAGGAAACCTTAATATATTTTCTAATTACTTCCAACAATACTCTATTCCAAAGAACATGATAACCCACTAGAAGTTTACACATTTCACTTCAATCACAGGTTTTAAATTGTGGATGTCAGACTGCTGTTCATTGAATTTTACTGTCTTTCTTGGTTAATATTGGAAAACCTGGCACAATATATTAAGCTAGAAATATTGCTTAAAGAATATGAAAAAAGATAACTACAGTATTTTTTCCTGCTAAAGCATTACAAAATACAGGACCATTAAAAACTCAAATAGAAATGACAATAAATAACCTTAAAAATGTTAAGAGAATTTTCACTCATACTAAAGTCCATTCCCTAAGCTTGCCAAACACATAAATAACAGAACATATTCAGGACCTCTATTTTTGTACTATTATGATGGTTTGTTATATATTGTGGATGTATTGTGTATACATATATTAATGCTTACACTTAAGGTATATATTTTTTTCTTTGCTGAAACAATTAATAAGCCTCAGGTAATTATTCATCCCTGGCACTACAGGCATCTAGATAGGTGGGAGCAAACCTCAGAAATTCCAGATATGCAATACTCTGCATAACAAGATCATCTCTGCATAAAGATATCTTAAGTTCCTTAGATTACAAAGATGAATTTGGTTATTTATTCCTGAAAGCCTGTAACATAAAATTATAATTGCTGTCAAATTAATTGTTTAAAATTGGCCTCATAATAAGTATTAATCGTACACTTAGTTTTGACTTACAAGAATGTCTAAATTGCTCATGTTTATGAGTAGTTATAGGAAATACTACACCTCAGACACAAGAATGTATATTTCTGAACCAAAACACAAACCAGAGCATTGTCTCACTTTGGAAAGACCTGGAAACATCTCTATGCCTCTGCCTAATCCTAAATTATAATTTAAATTTGACCTGGACACGACAAAAACAATAAGAATATATTGTTTGGGAGATGAAACTTAGAGCAAAAATCATACAGCTCTAAGCTTACATCATTATTTTGTCTCTGCAAAGAAAAGAAAAGCCTTTCTGTGCTAGGGATTTGCCTTGGTGTGGCTGGCCACTGATGTCTGAAATCAAGGCACATACCAAGGCCTCCTTTTGCAAACACAATCCCCCTTTCAGATGTGGTGTTAGGAGAGACTGAATGCCTCCAGTCTCTCTGGGAATAGGAGGAACACAGCACTTAGCTGTATCAGATATTTTAGGGGTTAATTTCCAGAAACATAAATGGAATGGGAATGTCACACTACAGTATGAAAAATGGTAAGAACTAAAAGTTTTCAACAGTAAACAAAATGGTGATACTGAACTTATCACCTGACTGATTTCTGATACAACAAAATACAATCAAATTAAATTACATGAAAAAAGCAATGAAATTTAAAGTCAGATAAACACAGGACCTGATTCTGCAATCCTTAGTCATGTAAGTAGTGCTACTCATCGAGAATGAGGGATGCAAGTCTGGGCCCTTAGCTTCTGCTTAGGAAGTCAATGTTGATTCAGACAGTATCTCTTCTAGCCAAAAATATGCAGCAAAAGGAAAGTAACATAAACAAGGCTAAATGTCAACAGTGTTTGCAGACTTACAGACACCATCCATTTGTTTGTACTGAAATGACTAGCGAACCATTTGGCAAATACAATGCTATTCACAGACCGGCCCTTTTATCCAGCAGCACAAACTTCACTGGATCACTGGCATTCCCAGTTAATTAAAAAAAGGAAGCAAGCCATATGAGTTTGGTTTGATATTGCCATGCAAATGGCACTGTGACATCCAGAAGTGTGTCTGAAACCCAGGCGGGGGCCGAGGTGCTGATCTCCCGTTCAGCAGAACAGTTCGTGCTCTAAAAGCTGGCCTTGGACCTCCTAACTGAAACTAACAAACCTCTTCAAAAGCATGATAATGGGGCAAAGAAAAGTCTGCTGTAAAACTTCCATATCATTTCATTCTGCCTTGAAGGAAAAGAATATTCTTGGTTAGTCCTCCAACTGCAGATCAGGACAAAGCGTTCCTTAAGTGCGTTACATGATACTTTAAATGGGCAGTACTACAATTTGCTGCAGTAGGATGACCTTCCATTGCCTCGGAGCTGTCCTAGAGCTTGGATATGTCAGGCCTTTTGCTTCTTATTATGGATTTTGTAATTTCAAATATCTGCAATAAGGATTCAGGTGAAGCCATCACAAATAATTAAAAATCTTTTTCCGTGTTTCACGTGTTGGTGGTAGCTCTGACGGGGTTAGCATTATGATCTTTTTGGTTTTGACACCTGTGGCAATAAGCAATTTACAATAACTAAATTCACTATTTAAACATTGGGGTAGAGCACTATAATTATGTGACAATAAAGCTGTAATAATCTGCTACAATTGATCTTCCCCTTGCCCAGCCCTCTTGTCTGCGCTGCAGTTCCACACTTGGAAGGTATTTCAGAAAGTTACAATACTGAACATTTTAATAATTCTGTGCAATGCTGAAAGCTTTCTGCTGCAGAGGAAGCTGAAAGTGCTCAGCCCTTTGCTGGGTCAGAACTCCAAAGCTGCTCCCATGCATCAGAGGGGCCCTGCCCTGTTTTCATACACTGAAAGAAGTGATAATGGGGTGGAGCCTGTGCAGGGGAAAACAGCACTAATTGCAGAGGAAAGCAAGCATGAATGGAAGCAAATTAGATTTAGAGACAACATGGAACTAATACCTTTGGACATCATTAAGTGTGGATTCAATAGCACTAACCCATTAAGCAGCCAGCTAACGCCCAGGACTATCTCTGGCCAATAGTTCTGTAGCCCATCAGCTCTCCTTGGAAAGCCTCAGTACTGCCCAAGCAGCAAATGCAAGGAGGGAAATTTCACCATCTTGGTCACAAAGCAGAGAAGTTTAAAGGGGAGGAGAGAGAGAAGGGATAGAGCCTTCTCATAAAGGCTCTTTTGCACAAATCACAAGTGAATTAATGTATTGGAGCAGAAGGTAGAACATTATTGTGACACAACGATATGTCTATGGAAAGACAAGCAAAAAAAGAGAACAGCACAAATGGAAAGGAAAACAGATCTTTCAAAACTTAAATACAAAATAGATCTAGAACCTCCAAGCTTAATTTGACAAATCAGCAAGGGCTGTGAAAGCAGAGTACACAGATGCTCAAGACAGCTACCAAGCCATGGAGCCATCACCTCAGGTCTCCCCTCCCCGCTGGGCCACTTGCTGCCAAGCAGCAAGGAAAGACCTATCATCTTCTTGGGGACTGAGTGCCAGCAAAGATTAACAAGATCCACTCCTAGGTAGAATCACCTGAGACTCCAAAACCAAGGACAGCTCAGCAGTAACTGTAAAATTATCAATGCTCTTTTTTTTCTTTCTGTTCAATCTGCTATATAAGGAGAAATATCACAAAAAAATTGTGATTTTTTTCTCAGCAGCATTTTGACATGAAAATTTCTTTATTATGCAGTAATTATGGTTCTTTCCTAATTGTGTCTTTCATCCCTACAGCCTGAAGCGTGATAGGAGCATAAATGAATTATGTGCACATCATCAATCTCTCTCATTCCCCATTACAGGGAAACTGAGGACTGCTTCCTCATGTGCAGTGACTTTCCAAAACAACAATGTGAGTTGGTGGTATTCTCCTCTAGAAACCAAACTTTTTTTGTGCCAGAATTTTTGCTTAAAACCTATCTTAGAGTAAAATCTGCCACCTAAAAGTGATCCACATGGATCCCTGAATACCTCAGCTTGTTTTCAGGCAGCCATAAATTCAACTCAATTAGCATGGCCAGCCAAAGATGCAATCTTGGCTTACTGAAGCTGAAATATTTTATTTCAATTTTATTTCCTCTGTATTCTGACTACAGAAAGAGCACTATGCCTTGTTCTCCGAGTGTGCAAGGACTGTTATCAAATGCATCAATGTTTTCTCTCGAGATGTCAGCAACACACACATCACTGGCTGTAAAGAGGAACGCAAATGCACGGAGTCTCCCCAAACACAAAAGGAGCCTGAGAATCATGCCCTGAAATTGGATGCTGGAGGGGTGTCTCAATTTTTCTGATCTCCCAGAGTAGGAGAGACAAAGGGAACCATGACTTTGGTCATGGGCTTCGTGCTGGAAGAAAGGAAGGAAGGCTAATAAATGAACAGGGTGCTCCTGGTTGCTAAACTGCAAGTGCAGAAACATCAGGTGGGATTCTCCACACCAACATGCACAGATGGAGTGTGATTTCACAGTATAAAATGTCACTGAGAAAATGAAAACTCCCTCAAAAACACTACACCCATCAAGTGGGTGGTGTCCAAGCAAATCTAACAAAAAAAAAGAGCTACTGACATGGGGCTTGTTCATACACATCCACTTTGCTGTTAGATATTGAGAAAAATGAAATAATGTGTTTAAAGAGTCAACGTTTATACTTATACTCTGCAAACACCAATAGAGTGTCTGAAAAGAATTTTAAAAAGCTATTTTTGGAGGGGGGAGACAGAAGGACTTCTACTGCATTTTCGATTAAAAAGTGGCTTAAAAAGTAGAACAGAGAAGCTTCTGTTGTTTCTTTTTTTCCTTCATACTTCAAGTCAAATCCATTATCACTGGGCAGAGCTTGTGAAAGGGATATGGTCTTTAAAATCATATAAACTCAAGCTATCATAAAATGTCTGTTGAATTGATTGGAAGATGAAACAAAAAACTAATGGAAGTAACATGACCTCATTTCAATAATAATATTAGGGGGTTTTTTCTGTTGTTGTTTTAAAAATCTTATGCCAGTGAAAAAGCAAAAAGATATTTTGCACGAAGCAACTAATCTTAGTTTTCCAATTTTTTTACTTCTTTGTTTAGAGAGTAATTGCTGTATTTTTTTTTCTTTTTTGTTAACTGATTGTACTTCACAAATGGAAAAAAAATCCAAGTAGGATTTTACCTGCTGCAAACTAAATCAACTATTAACTCTTTCCAATAATGTAAATGCTGATTTGGAAGAATCTGGAAATATTTCCAACTACCTAAATTGGTTCTTAGTGCACTGAGGCACAGAAGCTTACAAGTAAGGCCACATGGATACTTGGGCAGATATTGGTTAAAGTAATGGCAATCTTGTGAAGCCACAATGCTCTAAGGATACAAGTGAGATAAACTTTGTGTGTAGAAATCAGAACTTTTTTATCAGATCAACTAATACATGTGGAAAAGCAGAAAGGGGCCTGGAGAAGGAGTTATGGCTTTGAGCATCTGCACTCTGCCAGTAAAGTCAAACAAAGCTCCCACTAACCTTAAGTTAACCAGGGGAACCACTCCCAAGTGCTTGCAGATTGAGGGTTTCATTTTAAGTTGTCAGGCTTTAAAACTGTTGATAATGTTTTCTCTTCTTCTTTTTTTTTTAACTTGAAGACATTTTATTATGCATGTTCAGCTCTGACAATGAGTTTTCTGATTAGTTTGAAGGTTAAGAGAAATGAACATTGCTGAAGTTTTTGTCCTTTGCTGACTCTGCTGTTAAAAGTGATACTGTTTTTCAAAGGATTTACACCCTAAAATCTCTTTCAAACAAACACTATGCTGACAAAATCGGAGATAAACTAGAAAAAAAAAATCCTTGATCTCATTTGTTCCAAACAGATTTAACCTTAATTTTTGTAAATATGAGGTGTGTGATATGAGGAAGTAAAACTGCAGTTTTATAAATCAGAGACTAAAAATGGTAAAAGGTGGCTTTGTTTGTTTGGTGTGTTGTTATTTTAATTACCTGGAGGCATATTCTTAATTAGGCAAATCACAATTTACACAACTGTTGGTTAGAATAGTGAAAATGGTCAAGGGCAAGTACTGCATGTCTGCCATTGAACCAAACCAGAAAATTATAATTAAAAAAAAAAAAAAAAAAA
>VZRF01015241.1:384722-505166 GCA_013396875.1 Vireo altiloquus | reverse complement strand
AAAGAAAATAAAAGAAAGAAAAAAGAAAGTCTATTCAACACAGGTAGACACATTCCATGCACTTGGCCATTAACGTTGTGGTAACTGAACACACCCCAATCCAAAGAAAGAAAGGGGAAAAAAAGAAAAAAGAGAGAAAGCAAGGTTCGCTTGGCAAAGCATCCAGTGTTTTTCTTGGGTTCTTATATCAAAATACTGAAAAGTTTGCAAGTTACCATGTAAATTTTTTAAAAATTTTTCCTCCTTTGAGTATGCTAAACCAGTAAGTATCCCCTTCCAATGCCACTAGCACAGATAGTCTATATTGCTGCTACTCTAGTTTAAAAAGCAAGTTCTTTCTAAAATCCTGTTTAAGTATGCATGCAGCACTGCTGATTTCAATGGAGTAGATCACATATAGGACTAGAATTTGGCCCACAGGTTTTAACATTTAAAAAAATGTATTACTAACAAACATGACTAAGTATATTTAAAGAGCAGCTTCATGATTCTGCACAAGTGTTTTCTGAAATGGTCTAAAAGAAGGTCTAAAACTTACCACACAAGTCAGGTCTCTTGATACATCCACTAGTTGCTGTGCTACTTGCAAGTCCATTAAAGGCTGCTAAGCCATCAGAGCTGTAAGCTCTTAGGACTGACAACATGTTCATCTGCTTCTCCAGGACCTGCGGACCCTGAACTTGTTCGGGTTTCATCACTCCTTGTGCAGTTTCATGTGAGGAGAGAAGATTCTGACTGTGCCACTGCTTTTCTGAAGCTTGTGGCAGAGGTGATACAAGCCCTTGTGTGGGTTGTGAGGTGACTGCACTTTGTATATTGTCGCCTCCTTCACTGCTTTCTTTATTTAGGGCAGACAACTGCTTATTCATAATATCTGGTTCTGTGTCAATGTCCTCATCTTCAATGTTTTCTTCCTTGGAAGATTCCATATCCTCAGATGAAGCTATGTCAGAAAGGTCATCAGTAGCACTTTTATTTACAGAGTCAGAGAGCAGAATATTTGGGTCATCTTCAGATTGTGTTTTTATTTCAGATTCATTACTGGTGCAAGAATTTTGTGTTCCCGTGCCAATAACACCAGGATAAACACCGAACTGCTTATAGAAGTCTGTTGTAAAATTACAAAAAGTGGATTCCATGTGGCTGGGCCAGGCAGTGCTCTTTTGCTCTCCCAGGGTCTCTTTATTCTGTCCTTGGGTCATTTTCTCAGAAGCCGAGTCCAGCTGGCTCAGCATGTTTGAAACTCCTGCCTCCTTGCTGGGCTGCACAGAAGAGGGGAGCAAGCTCACTTTGTTCACCGAGGCTGAAACTTCTCTAGACTGGTCTTTGCTGTTGCCTATGATGTTGTCCTTACGTTTAGCCTTGCCCAAGTGATTGGCCTGGAGGTGCAGAGCCATCAGTTCCATGGATGAAGTTGTGAAGGAACAAAATAAGCAGCCGTGCCAAGCAATGTTGTCTTGCACAGTGACAGAGGAACCTGGCAGGGAGGCTGCATCAGGCCTCACCGACAAGTCCAGAGGTTCGTATTGTGACTTTTCTGTTTTCCGTTGTGAGGACTTGCTATTTATTTTCTCCTCACCACCATCTGAGCCCAGAGCTTTTGCTGAAAGCGGATCCGAGAGAGCTTTATCCTTCATTTCCTTTTCTTTCTTCAAAGAACTTAGGACAAAGCTGTCCATGAAAGCTTGCAAAGACCCTTGAAAGTTCACGCCGTTCCCGACCATGTTCTGGTAAGCACGGCCAAGTTCAGAGAAGTGTGTTCCTTTGGAAGATATGTCTGAACCCTTCATATTTTCTGAAGACCCTTCAGATGACATGCCAGCTGCTTGTCCTTGCTGCTCCCCAGAAGACAGCATTCCTGACGTCCACTGCTGTGAGACCATGCCACTTCGGAAGTCGATACCAGGGAGTCCCTTGAAGGCTCCTCTCAGTATGTCTGGTCTAATAAACACAGAACTTTTACTTGGCGTCTCATCTTTGTGCTCTTGGCTCGCGCCCTGCCCGGAGAGTGGCCCTGCTCCGTTCTGCCGCTCCCGATGGTGCCGTTCCAAGTGGTATTTGAGGGATGCAGACTGAGTGCCAGCATAGTCACAATGGGGACACTTGTAAGGCTTCTCGCCTATAGGTGTGGACAAAGAGGAAGACATAAACACAGTTAACTGTACTTTGGTCTGGGGATGAGTGAAGAAATTAAAAAAATCAGCATTAGCTGCTTAAAAACAAGAAGACCTTGGTAGTAATAATTCATTTTTAAAAAAGAAACGCCTTTAATCGAAGACTAATTCATAAATAGAGTATTTCTAAAATGGGTTTCCAGAATGTGGGGCTATTCAGGAACGACATGGTATCTACACACAATTAGCCATCCTTTTCTTAATCTAACATGTAGAAAACTGTTGTAGAATTAAAAGCTATGATTATGAAAATGAAGCATAACAATTTCAACCACAGTAATCATTAAAAGTACAAGTTTTAAAAAAAGAGAGACAAAGAATGTAACAAATGGATGGTTGCAATATTTTGTGTATACAATTGCTCTAAAATTTGTTTAAATTATACACATGGAAACCATTTTTAAACCTAAAAATTTTATGGCACTGTTACGCAAGACTGAAATGAATGATTTAAGTCTTGCTCTGCAGTAAATCATGGATATAATTAGCAAATGGCATACTGCACAAGTAATTTATCATTATTTGGAGGGCACCATTCCAGAAGGATTCAAAGATCTGCAGACCTACTGCATTGTTTCTAAATAAAGAACTATAAATACAGATTCTATAAAATATTAATATCATTACACTACATTATGATTGCAGCATATAAGAACATATAGTTAAAATAAAAAGTAGTCACTAAAAAAGAAATCGAGTAATAAAAAGTACAAAATATATTTAGTTTCTGTATTTGAAATTAGTATTATCTACTGGTTTTTGCAGTCCTTTAATTTTGTACTTATGACACTTCTAATGCTCAAGCAGTAAAATGTGTAATTTACCTACCATAAGCACTTTTCTAGGTTTGGCTTGAATAGAGTTTTAAAACATGTAAGATGTTTTCCATGAATTAAATAAATATTTGAAGCCCACACTAAACTTTTATTGTTCTTCCTATACTTTCAAAAAGGCAGAAGATTTTACACATATAATAAATATTCACATATAGTTATGAAGACATAACCCAAAAGAATGCACATCTAAGCAAAGGTATAACCAAATTTTTGCAGAGCATTGTTAGCAATGCAGAATTTCTTTTAAAGGAAGAAGTATGGAAATCCTCCCTGAAAGAGACAGAAATCTGAAAGACCTGTAAGCTGTCAATACTGGCAATTGTTTCTATGAGGTAGCTCTGCAAGAAGAACATACTGTTTTCTCTAGGTAGCTTTTTGCTTTCCTAAGTGATACAAAAGACAAAGACAAGCCTCTTCAAATGGTATAATGGAAACATTTGTTTTGAAAACTTCCTCCACAGTAAAAATGCTGTATAATATTACGTAGTTCACCAAACCAGCTGGAAAGTTATCCGTTTTCAAATAACCTCAAAATCTGCTAAAAACAAAATTGAAAGGCTTTCAAACTTCCGTTATTTAAGCTACAGGCTCAACTGAAGGGCTGGTAAATACTTGGGAAGTGGCTGTTCTCAGTGACAGCAGGAATTTACTTATCAGATGCCAGCCCAGAACACTCCCATGGCCATGGAGGGCTGCTCGAGAGCTCACTGGCTGTGAACAGGGGCTGGGTAAGGGCTGCAGTCTAGCCAGGGCTGAAGCACCTTACCAGCAGTGGAAATTCTAAATCCATATTATAATCCTAAAGCTAAATAGGGAGATACGAGAACTTTATATCAAACCACATCAATTGACCTTTTTTAAAGGAGAAAAGCAGAGAACCTCAAACAAGAGGTGCTCAGCAGAGGGAAAGGTAGTAATTAGCATGGTTCGTGCTTTAGGCCTCGGTCCACACAGCTTAACAGAAGAAATCAGATTTAAACATTTCAGTGAAACTTCTGAGCCTTTCCCAATCACCTAATGAAGCTCTGGCACTTCACCAACGAGGAGCAGGGGCTGTGTTTAGTGGGAGCTGTGCAAAAATAAAGAGGTCCTACTGAAGCACAAAGTTCAGTGAGACAGGTCACATCTGTCTGAGCTTCCCTGGTCCCACCTGAGCATCTCCCCACCACGGGCCTCTGGGAGCAGAGGCAACAGGATAGAACACAGTGGCTGTCTATCTGTTTGCATTTCTGCAGGGTTGTTTGGGAGTGTGCAAACTCTGACAGCAGTGCTGCCAGTCAGAACGGGGACAGACAGTAATGCTGGGTTTACAGCACCTGCACACTGCAGAATTTTCTGAGCCGCTTTCTGTTGTTCCGATGTTTGTCCCACCAGTTACTGTCAGCAGTCACTAGTGACCTCTGTCATGACTTGAGTAGCTCAAATGTTGCCTAAGACTGGTGAAAAACAAGTGCCAGACTTTACGGGGTTAAATGTTCTCACTTTTGAATTTTCACTCCTCCTAATTGAAAAGCTCTTCCTCAGCATCCCCTATGCCTTTACGGAAATCTTTAACACAATTATATTGAGCACTTCCTTTTATTCTAATGATAGTTCAGTGTGTTTGCATTGCACATCAAGTGGCACCATCAAAAAGTGTGTCCTAGCATTGCAGGCACTGTGTCAACTGCTGGAGAACTATTCCAGGGAGGAAGAGATATTTGCAATATAGGCTGTACTGATGTTGCTAAAAACATGCAGACACTGCTTAAAGCAGTATGCATACATAAAAATGGGTACAAGCAAGTTAAAAATGTTAACTAGAGAAAATACTGGTTCTACTTTTTACTTCTAAAAGTACCTTCAGTCTAAAGCCCTGGACACAACATACTCTTAATTCTGAATTGCTAAGCCTTGAAGTCATTCCATTTTCTGCTCTAAGGCCTCTCCACGGAGTGAGCTTCCTTTCAGCAGAGGAGATCTGCACACTGCTCACCACCAATGCCATAAGCATTGGACTCAAAGAAGACACTGACTGAGACAGTGTGATAAAAAGTTCAAATCTCTCCCAGCCTTGGTGTGCTGCCTCTGTGGTGCTCCCACCCCTTGCATGGCTAGAAATGAGATCTAAAGCTGAAGGTCTGAAATGGAACTCAACATGTAGCAATGCACTGTGCCACCTTTGCAGTACAGGACTGGCCAAATAACATTGTTCAAAGGGAGCCATTCAAAACCTCGCTCTTCTCTTCCAGATCCAAATACTGGCAGTGGTTAGTTTACTTCAAAGGGCTATTTCGAGGGCAGGCACTGGGAGACGGGAGTAGGATGGAGTCAATCATCTTTGAATCTTTTTAATTTAGTCTGTCAGTATTTCCCAAATTCAGTAATTGTGCAGTTATTTAGATGCTACTTCATCCATTCAAATTAATAAACAGCTACACCCTGTGTAAGACCCCGTACAAACGACAAAACAGAGTTATAAGCTGCTGTGGGAAAAATCCCAGTCTAACCTCAAACCAAGCCAGTTTCAATGAAAAATCCAGAGGACCACAAATTTTCAGGATTCTATCAGTGAATGCAGTAGTATATGTCCAAAGAACACTGCAGGGGACAAGGAGGTAGGCTATGATTCTTGTTAGAAGACAACCTGTTTGTGTCTCATACTTTGAAGAAAGGTTTCAGAGAATTCATCCTAGTGCAATAACTACTCTGGTATTATTGCCAAGAGCAGTGTCTGGATGAGTTATTTAACACTTAATATCAGTTCACATAAATTAGTGTTGCCATGTAGGAGTGAGGGAACATGACTTTTTCAAAATAATTTTCTGCATTTCATATCCAAGAGTCATTTTTCATTGTTCACCAAGGCAATGGCCACCCTGATCTTGCTAATTCTCTGGCCCTGTTTGCACCCCTGAAAACCTTTTCACAATGGAGTAGGATGAGAGAATATTCCACCATGTACAATTAACAAAACCAAAAAATCTTACAGGCAGTACCTTATCTGGGCAGCATAATCACAGTTCTGATCTACCTACTGCTCTGGTTTACAAGACACAAGATATCTCAGAGGAACTATTTTATATCAGGATAGAGTAAAACAATAAAAATTCAATGCTGCTTGTAAAATCTGCGCAAAAGCTTGGTAGATAACTGGAAACAGACATGTTGCCCAATAGAAACAGGTCTATTTGTATAGCAGGTTTATAAATAACCCAGCTGTATAACCTATGCAGGAGACTCCCAGTCCTGCTCAGAACATAATCTGACCCTACTGGTCAGGGGAACCATCTGCTACGAGCTGTGCAAGGAGACCACAGCCAGATTACAACTAGATTTACAGATTTCAAGGCCAGAAGGAACAGTTATGATCATCTAGTCTTATCTGGTCTACAGCACAAGCCAAAGATCCTCACACGATAATTCCGCCATCAGAGTGTAACTAAATTTTGAAACAAAACTTACTTGTTTTAGTTTAAACAAATTATGTTTCAAAAATAGCAGTGAATAAGACTCCAACACACCCCTAGGTAAACTGTTTGACTGATTATGTATCTTCACTGCTCAAAATGTCTGCCTTATTTCTAGCTTGAACTTGTCCAGTGTCTGCCTCCCACTACTGAACATTGCTACATTTTTCCGTTAGATTGAACAGATTTTTTTAAATTAAAAAGTCTATTTCCCAAGGAAGGTATTTGCAGACAGAAAAACAGTCACTTCTTCACCTTCTCTTATCCTTGAGTGGAACATCCTTCCCAATTTTTCAGTGTCCTTTTAAATTATGGGCAGCCACTATAGCTCTGATGGAATTTCAACTTGATAGCAATTTTATACAGTCCAAGATTGTGTTTACATCCATAGATTTAGCAATCAACTAACAGCTCATATTCTGTTGCTTCTCTACCACAGTCCCAGGCCCAGTTCATCACTGCATCTAGTAGTTTTTCCTTTACATATTGCTGATTTAAAATTCATATTGTTGAAAAGAGCCCACTTGACTAAGTGACTAATCAGTGCCTCCCCATGATTTTTAGCATCTTACCATTTTTGTGCCATTGGTAAATTTTATCAACAGTGATTTTTATATAGCCTTCCAAATAATGATGAAATACCAACTAGATGGAGCTGAAAGCACTGCTGTGGAACTGGGAGTTTATGTGCCATTTCATCTCTGTATACTGATTTTTGGGGAATTTTTATTGTGGTTGTTTTGTTTTTGTGGTTGCTGTTGTTGGGGAGATTGTCACATAGAACAAGCTACTTTTATGAGAATAAACTTGATAAAACTTCCTTTCATAAAATAAAATTGAATTAACTGTGCTACCAATTTTCAATTAGTTAACAAATTCATTCTGCAATTTTACCCCAAACTTATGTCAGGGTAGTCCTAATTTCAAGGTCTTAATATTCTTTCTTTTGAAAAATACAATAGCCAGAGCTTTTTTACCACTATGAGTGCTCTAGATCTTGCACTGTGTTCCAAGATGTTTTTTGGTTGTTTTTTAAATGAACTTTAATGATTTGAAGAGCTCTTCAGCCAGGGTTTTAAAGATTTTATCTATAAGTTATCCAGTCTCACTCATTTTAAAAAATATTAAAATGCAGTGGGCTACAGCATAACAGCCTCATTACTTAATGGGAGCACAATTGTATCATTGGAAAATGCTTATAAAAACCATCATGCTTCTTTCTGAGAACAGAGCAGAAGAGTATTTGGTCTTCTATACCACTGTTGATAATTTCTTATCCATTCTTGTCCAGTATTAGAAAGATACCAATTGTTTGGCCTGACAGATCTACAGAATTTTTCTCCATTTTCCATAACCCTCATAGCCACATATATATTTTTACTATTGCTTTTAGTTTCCCTTGGCAAATTTCTGTACTTCCTAAAGATCTATTTAAACTTCGTGCTGTGAGCTTCTTTATTAATTTTTCATATTTAGCATACAGCTTCTTAAAAATCTTCCCTGCACCCCACACTCCCTTTCCCACTGAATAAGATTCACTCCCCTTTCCATTTTAAATAAGATTTCCTGAGTTGTCTGTGGATTATGCCCTTCTGCTCCTCAGTGCAGTGGCAGCTGTGCACCAGGGCAAGAACCCCAACCCCAAACACTTGGCAGCCCCACTTGCACTGGGGCTGTGACAGTCACTCAGGGACAATGTGAGCTGCAATTCAACCTCACACGTTTCTTAACAAGCTACAGTTTGCTTTCATGCAGAGCAAATGAAATCAAACATCTTATAATTCCAGAGAATACTGCCTAATGAAAATATTGAAAACATTTCCCAGCGTTTTTTATTTTACCATTGAAACAGTTATTGATAACCTATTTTATCCATTGTGCAGTAGATATTTTAGAAATGAATTGCTGTATGGTTTAATTAGTTCATTATTATGCCTATTCTTACACGGTAATTTCTTTTATCATTCTAATCATTCACTTCACACTTTTTAAACCAAATGGAATATCAAAGGTTCTGTAGGATTATTTTTGGATCCTGCACATGTTTCACCACACAATTAATCTGTTTGTCAGAAACACTAGTTAACTTCTTCTCTTTACTACTTTCCTTTACTAGTCATTTTTCTCAATTATATAAGATGAAACTATCCCTACCCTGTAACAGGAGAGAATTTTGATGTTTTTGAAGCATTTTATTAAAGATTTTTCAATTGTGCACTTGCCATCACTATAAAATATTTTAATTTTTATAAACTTTTATAATTGAATATTTTACTTTTTTTATATCTCATCTGCAATATTTATTTAGTCTTTTTAGATGTCTTTATGTAGTTAAAATGTAGAGAGATAAATACAGTTGTTACTTTGCAGGGAAGATTCAGTACATTAATATAAACTGTACACGATTCCCCCAAAGCATATATATATATATGTTGTAAACCTGAAGACTTTTTACACAGCTGCTTATTGCTAAACAGTGCCTTGTCCAGAAGGGGACAATCTGTGTCTCTAATTGCTGTCACTGAAGCTGAGATTCATTATGTGACTTTCCCATTAAAATGTGAGCATTAATTTGTATAATGAAATATCACCCACTGCAGTGTTCATTAGCCATGCCCTACTGTATACTGCACATTGTTAGCTACCTAGAAACTGTAGTTAATTTCACTAATGGATATTTCCCTACTTAGTGTTTGGTAGGAAATTTATACTGTAACATTACCTCTTAAACTTTTAAGGAAATTTAAATTCAATCAATTATTTTCAACAAAAGTTTGGGATGTCATTAAGACAGGAGAAAAGGCATGCTGTACAATGTTAAGGATGGGAAATCTGGAGGAATCTAGAGAAATGAAAAGTCCTTTTAGTTCATCTTAGAAATGTAAGAATAAAGGATGTTCAATACCAAAATTGTCTCCTCTTGGAGCACACATACCCATTTTCCTTAATTATTCATATTGCTCATCCCACTACAAGCGCCTTCAGAGAATGGCAACAGGCAGTCTTTTTTTAGGAAGGAAATGTGAATTGAATTCATTTAAAACAGCACCATTTTTACTGTATTTCATCAGTTCATCTAAGCATGGTTTAAAATTGGCTAGTCACATTTCCAAGGGAAAATGCAGTAACACTGTAAATGCATATAATACATCTAATATATGCAAGATGTGTGTCACACACATCGTAACAGACTCTCAGTCAATGGACACAGCCCTGCCAAGTTTTTCCTTCCTATTCATCTCTTTCTTAGGTTTCTTCTGTTTAGCACAATCCAAACCATCTTTCCTTTGCTCTTGCACATTATCCTTTTTTCATTACTCAAGGGATTTAATTTTTTCTGTCATTCTGGGAATATACCTGAGCATCTAATGACAGCACAAAGCCAAACTGGTCTACATCTGCAGTAGCTCCTGAGGGCTAATGCAAGGTACAAGAGGTGTTAGAGCCAATCTGAAACCAGTTCCTACATAACATGTCCCCTGTCAAAGGCAGAACATAAGAAATTTTAATGCTTTACACTTCAAAGTTTGTGCACAATCTAAAGGCCAAGGCATGCACTGTAAAACCCATGCCCACTTACTGTGTTTCGAGAGGGTCGAAAGTGCTCAGGCACATAAAGGAGGTGCTCAGCTCCCTGAACGAAGGCACCTTTAAGTTGCTGCCTCCAGAGGGGCAAAATGACAACTCTGGAAGGAGCTGCAGATGGAATATTATAGGTCTGAGATACTCAGATGGTTTTCTTTTACACAAAGACTGAGCACCTCCAAGCTTTCTGTGCTGTAACCTTCTCAGCTGTATTGGGTGCTATGTCATAGCGAGGAGGCTGACTCACCAGGTGGGCAGGTCCCACCTGTGCACAGACACACCTTGCCCTTGTCCAGAGAGTCCCTGGGAGCTGTGAGGGCAGCACAGCCCATCTCTGGTCACTGGTCAGCACAAAGAGCTCATAAAAGAAAGCGTGAAGAATTCTGTCTGTCCTCTCCAAGACACAAGGCTCGCAAGCGTTTTGGCCTGAGAATCCTTCCTCTCGTTATTCAGGGCTGTCCCAGGGAATTGTTTCATCCATCAAATCTTTTTAGAGCAAGAGGAGAAACTGATTTCATGTAATTATGCCCTTTTCCTCTTATCACATGGGAACAATCAGAAACATCGTCTTACTATCTTCCCCTTAAAGCTCTTCCTGCCTGAATATCACTGAGTTAGATAAGAAAAATCCTCTACATTTTTGTGTTGGGACAAAACTGAGTGTGCTAAATAAAACTTTGATTTGTTTTTTTCCTTCACAAGCTTGTCACATGATAGCAAGCTACAAAGAAACTGAGACTCAGTGTGGAGTAGGTTGCAACCATGAAATATCCAACAGAAAAAGAAGCAACCCAAGCCACAGGCTAATTCTTCAAAAACAGAGCACAGCTCCCTCCTCTTGTGCAGGATTAAGCTGCTTCTCCAGCTTTTTTGGGCCAATTGCCACAGAAGAACCTCCTGGCTGGATCAGGCTTTGGGTCTGGTCTTGGCATGAGCACCAAACCAGCCCAGGCGTGTGCCTCCAAAGACACAGATGTTCGAAGGAACCTGACTTCTGCTCAACTGCTTGAGCTCATCTCTAACAAACAGGTGCTGTGAGAACAAGAACAGTAATTGAGTTAATGTAGTGGAGAAATACAGTAAAGTGTTTTTTATCAGTCAGTTATATGATCCAAGCATATAATAAAGACAGAGTGTGACATAAAAGGCAGGAAACTGTCCCTGATAAGCATGAGCTAACCAATATTTGTTTAATAACTGGTATCTATTACATCATTTCCACTTACTGCAAAGCAACTTAATTTTTATTTAATAACTCTAGTAATTTGCCAATTTACATTTTTATATTATTTATTAGGATTATTTCCAATATGTAAAACATTGCTTCACTTAAGCATACTCTTTGTCATTATTTACAAATACTTTGTTCTCAACCTAATGGAAATTGATCTTTACCTATTTTAAAATTATAATGATTTTTAAATATATTGTAAATGTAGTTTCCATAGCCTTTTTTTTTTTAAATTTGTTATATTATACAGTTTATTTTTTTCTTGTTTTAATTTTCTTTAGTCAGTATTAATATGCAATTTTTATGGAATATTTCCATTGTAATTAATTTACTTTCCATTAGTTCTAAGGCACAAATACCAAATGTGTAATCACTGCCATGTTTAACATAAGAACAAAGTGATCACTATATAATAAAACAAAATTAAAAGATGGGTAACCTCATCTTATTTTAAAGAATTTTTCTTTGCCTTTCAAATACTAAAAATGTCAAAGTCTTTAAATTCCATAGTTATAAGATTATTTACCAATAAAATAACCACCATTTCTTCACTTATACTACATTAGAGAGCACACAAATTGGGTTTTCACTGGGTTTCTTCTTCTTTTTCCCCCCACAAAGTTTAACACACAGAGAAGAATATTTCTGCCCTAAATGGTTTGCAATCCAATCAGACACACTACATTAGGGTGCCAAATTTTAAATTTCAGTGTGGTAGACTCCTACTCCACAATGCAAAGAAAGGAGAACAAAAATACAGTGAATAAATTTTCCCATTTCAACAATGATATTTTTTCCGTTAAAGAGTTTTAATTTTAAATTTTTCAAAATCAGGTCTCACATTCACAAACCCAACATTAAGTACTTGATCTGTGCAAGCACATAGGAGAAACATGACTGCTGATTTTGGGAAGGGAGGAAAACATTGCTTCTCTGATACTTCGGTGAAATAAAAATGAAAAGAGGAGTTTTTCAAGTAGGGGGTAAAACTGGAAAGTATTTCTTCACGCAATTATTTTACCTTTCTATTAGGAAATTAGCAATAAAATTCTGAAATTCAATTAAAATGGTTGAAAAAGAAAATGACTCCACAATTAAGGGGCTCATTATGTCTGTTTCCAAAAAGAAGTATCCCAAATCTCCATTTTTAAATACTCTCCCAAAGCCTATCATGACAATCAACACTGGGAAGAAAACAAGGATCCTATTGACCATATATGCAATTTCAAATTACACTAACAGTACCTGAGGATTAAAACATTTTATGTCAGAATTTAATTATGGATAAAGCCTTCTTAAACACATACTGTGTCTCTACATGAACCTTGCCATGCACATATGTACTTTCAAGCAAACAAAATATTATAATTTATATGGAGTGGCTAGAAATAACCAGTATTGAGAGCAGTCCTCCCAGTGAGAGAGACACCAAAACAAAGTGAGTATCCAGCCCAGTAGCAACTCTCTGCAGGGTAAAATGCTGTGATTGTTATTGAAATAAAATAAGGGAAATTTGACCATGGTGCAAAACATTATAAGTTTTATTACTTACAAGTACTAAGTCATGTGAGTTCTAGTGAGGAGAAAAAAAGCAGATCCATGAAGCTGATGCATTCATATGAACAGCGAGAGGTTAAAAATGAGCATGCTAAATGGAACAAAAATAGTAACAGAAAAACATACAGAATCCCTAAGCAGATGCTAAGAAAGGCCTTTGAAGCAGTTAGTATAACTAAGTCTGAAACCAATAGGCTTATGCCTATTGAAGGACAAGGGTAATTGAAGGAAACAGTGATGAAGCAGGGAAGGAGACAGAAATAACCTCAACTGGGAAAAGATGATTCTATTAAAGTGGTCTTTATCCAACAACACATTCCTTGTGCTTTTATTTAAGACTGTCATACATCTTTCTCAAAAGACTTTCTCCAACTAATAAGTCCAAACCTACAGTGGGAATTAAGGCTCCTAGGCACACGTTATGTTAACCCCCCCACACACACAGCTCGTACCAACAATGCTCCACTCACTTGTTCCTCTCACCTGTGTGTATTCTCAAGTGGACCTTTAAGTGGTGAGATGTTCTGAAAGTTTTTCCACAATATGGGCAGTCTTTCATGGCAGAACCAAGGCTCCTGTCTCTCAGTAAAGCTGGCTGCTGGACTCCTACAGATCTCCCAGCTTCTTCTCCAATGTCTGCAACACAGAAATGTTCTCACATCACTTCAGCACATGTCAGAAGTTGTTCTCACTAAAACTGCTAACACAACACAAAGTTAAACATGTCAATACTACACCTGTCTATTTCATTCTTTAAATCTGACAGAATGCTGACAATTCATGTATTTTCTTGTTATTGTCTTAAATTATTTCATTTTTCCTATCATCATTTTAAGCAGCATATGGTACCTTTATATACTGAATTATACAAGAAAAGAAACAGCTGTGTCAGCAGCTGGTTTGATTTCTTCTTTTGCTTAGTCCCTATTAATTTTTTCCCCAAAAGTTTGAGATTGTTGTTTTTTTGAATGTATTTTATTCATAAGTACTGTGAAAACCTGTAGGCTTTTAGAGGCAAAAAGTTTCCACCAGTGTATTAAAACCTCCTAAAACAGCAGAATTGCAGTGACAGGGGAGTCCAACTGCAGTGATGATGTCCACACACAAATCTAACCAACTTCCCCTGCAACATTTCAGCATTGGAATTACACCAGGCAAACTAGAGTGTGACCTAATAACGTGAAAAAGAATGAAAAAAATTGGTCAGATGAGGGGGAATTCCATCTCCCTCTCACCCACAGCTCCTGCGTTTTCTCCTTCAGCGTTCACAGCTACACTTATCCTTTGCATCGTAACACAATGGGTGAGACTCCAGGACACTTCTCCTCTCTCCTGATATAAAGAAACACTCATTTCAGTCATCTTCAGTGAGATGCTTTTATCCAAGCAGGCAAGGAACAAAATAACTTACAAAAGACTGACATAAAAATTGTAAAAAAACGTAGGGCATTAAAAAAAAAAAATCATTATTCAAACCACACAAGACTCATCCATCATCTTGTACATAGAGGGTCATGTAACAGCACATATAAGCAGCAACTGATGATTTCACAGAAAACCATGGCAAATGTTGAAAGTGTGACCCGGATTGACACTCCTGGCACGTCAGGAGCAGGACACACGGACACAGCATCACACTCCGTGCAGCACTGAGCTATCTGGGTTACATCCAGGTGGGGAGCACAGAGTTAAAACCTGCACACAGGGTCTTGATTATTTCAACCATAAACCACTGGCTAAAAATGTTCTGTCTTTACCCATTTGATATGTAACTAAATCTGTCAGGAAACACAGTGCAGTTTACACAGCATTGCCTTTTAAATGGAAGTAATGGGACATAAGAAAGACTTAAATATTTGGCTCTAATAAAATCTATTCTCACAGTAGCAGAGACCCAAATACCACATTTCTGGAAAAGGTAACACTAACAGGCATTTCAGCATGTATTATAAAATGGTTCCTCTAAACTATTTTGCTTAAAACTGAAAGAAAGCGATGATAGAGCTATTAAAATACATATATATATGTGTATATATATAAGTGCTTATCTCAGTTGTGTATGTAATCAAGCTATTACTAGTTTTCAAAAGGCAAATCTGATAGTTTCCCATCACATTCTTGTTTAACATTTTCTGACTGTTCTTAGACTGCAGAGTTAAAGCATAATATTTAAGTTAGAAAGCTAGTAAATGTCATTTTGAATTATCTTCAAGTATATAAAGTTGCATACTACAGGAGTCTTTTTTTGTCTTTGTGAGTCAAGGAAAACATACATAGGTGCTAGTCTATAATTCCAATACCTCTAAAGAGTTTAGATTTTCTCCGTTTTTACTCCTCAAAAGTTGTATATAATTATGGCTTAAGCTGCTTTGGAAAAAAAAAAAAAGTAAATTTCTGAGTGCAAAAAGATTTTTCTGATGTGCAAAACACAGAATGCATGATGATAAACTGCAGGATTTTATTTTGGTTTTCAATAAATACTATATGAGCATTATAGATAAATATATAGATAAAGTTAACAAGCCACTCAGGAGGAATTTACTGAATAAGTCTACTAGTTATGTTTTGCTATATGTCACTCTAAATGATGGCCTGTTATCCATTTGCCTTTTATCTTTCTATCTAGAATATGTGTGGCCCAATAAAAAAGAATAAATTTGTAAGATGAACAGCTCTCTTTGCAGATTTAAGAGTCTAATTTTCACTTTACACAAAATTGAATTTTTTCAAGGGAGCAAGATGATGGAGTTTACTCTAGCACTAATCCCTCTGAAAAAGCAAACTGAAAACAACAATGAAGCAAAGAAAGATGTGGGTGGTCTGAAGAGTTCTCTTTTAGATTTAAGTAGACATACAGTAGATAGCTCCAAAGGCTTTACTCCAACAGGGGCCTTACCTTGAAGAATTTTTCTTCCCACAGTGAAAGCATTCCTAAGACTTTAAAGCTGGGCTGAGGGGTTTTCTTTTGAATTCCTCTGCCTACAAAGCCCACCGAAGCGCTGGAGGCCATCGCTACCTGAATGAGCAGCTTTACATCTAAGTTCTTTTATTTCAAACAATGAAAAGATATGTTCAAGGCTGCCGACTCTCCCCATCAAATGCTAACCCAGCTTCTTACTAGGGCCCCATTTTGGCACATTGTACCTCTTTGTCAAGGCACTTAAGTTTAAAATGTGCTCAGCTTTGAAATGTGTTTAAGTCTCACTGACTCTGCTACCAAGGTTTTCTTACACTCAGTCTCTCAAAAGTGATCTGGGGAAAAGGAAGGATGAAAAAATAAGAGACCAGCAAGAAAAAAAGTTAAGAAGCAAATTGGTGAATAGAATCAGAATATGCGGAGAATGAAAAATCCTCAGCTCTACCAATAATCATGTATTCTACACCTCTGATGTCCCCCTTCTCTTGTTATTTAAAGCCCCTTCACAAGCAGAAACCCTCAGCTTTGTTAAATTATGCCAAAATGTAGCAAAAAAGTAGTTTTTCAGATCTTCAGAACTAGGATTGGCCTCAACAAATTAATTTATGATTTACTCAGGATTTGAGCTATGGTTTTGGGTGCTGCTCAGTTCTGAGGATAAAAGATCAGGAAGGAAAGAGAGCAGTTATTTATCTCACAGCCACTGTGGTTCCCTGAGTTATGTTGTCTATATGATGCACACTTGATGCACGTGGGATTGCACTGCTTTTTATACTATCCACTTCCATTATAGGCAGGTCAGCTTCCTGAATATCTTCCTGCCCATGGCATTCTAAAATACATAAAGTGCAGGAAATAAGAGAATAAATGATGATATAGATGTACATACTATATATATATGATGATATAGATATAAGACTTCTGAGCCTTGCCTCTGAACTTACCCTCGCTGAGCTTTCCTTCCACTTTAAAGGTGTCTGTTCACAGCAAAAGCCATGGATAGAAACGCAAAAAGCAACATTCAGTTGTGTATATGAAACTGGTCTTTGTGCCAGTCTAAGGACAAGGAGCAGCTGTAAGTCCCCAGCTGCTCCGTGTGCTGTACCTGCTGGGCAGGCAGATAGCTCTCCCTGACACAGGACACAGCACAACTCAGCCACAAAGCAGCTCCTGGAGAGGCATGACAGGGACATCTCTTGCATACCATGCCTCAGCTGCACTTAATAATTGACTGTGCACATGTTCTCATGGGCCAAATGCAAGGAAAGAGAGTTCACTTCTGCATCCATATCAGAAGGTGGAGAATAAATGCATAACCAAAGAGCCAATCTGGCCAAAATGTGATTAAATCTGTTTGCCATGCAGACTGAAATAAAAATTATCCAATCCATAAGATCAGTATTTGAGGAATGTGATTTCTTCAGACAGATGTCCAGTAAAAGCCATCACTACTCATCTAGCAGGGAGATCAGGCTGGTTCCTCATCACTGCCACGGGCAGAAAGGAAGCTTCCACAGAGACAGATAATGCCAACGAACAGTTTCAGAGCCAGGAGCACTTTCACAGTGGAAGATTAAAAGAAAGTGAGAGAGACACCAGTGAATCCTTTTTTACAGTTGATATCTTACTACTGGTTATCAGAAATGGTCTCCCCAGAAATGAGGCATGGCCACAGCCAGCAGCGCCCTCAGCACACAGATACAGATGTCACAGAGGAGAAATGCCAGCTTCAGTGGATATTGCCAGAAAAGAGAAGACAAGCTTAGGCGGACAGTGAATCTGTGCACTCAAAGCAGAAGCTGTCTATGCAGTCATATGAAGAGAAAAAGGAAAACAATTCTTTGACAATTCCCTCTGTGTTCTGTACAACTGATCCACCTGTCTGGGGTGAGCCTATAAACATGATTAGAAAAGGGTGGATTGGTTTTTAAAAGAAAACTATTTTCACTTGGTAAGGCAGCAGCACTGACTTCAGTCATGTTAGCAGCCAAATTCTGAAAGGAACATCTACATACATGTCCCATAAATTTCATCAGACTATTTATTTGCAGCGTGTATGTGAAAGTGCAGGGATTCACAAAGAGGTGCTTTCATGTTCAAAGGAGCTAAATTGCAGCCCTCATGAAGACTAAATCATCAATGAAGTCAGTTGGAATTTGTCAACACAAGGTTTGCCAAATTAGCCAAAAACAGGCAATCACATGGAAAAGGTAATCAACTCACAAAATAGGCAATCAAACTTACAAGTATGAGTTTGCTCTCGCACAATTTTCGACACTATTAAAGAACCCTTTGAAAATGTGGCCAGAAGCCTTTAAAGCTGCACATAATCCCAGGTTTTCATATATTTCTGAAATTCAAAATATTTGTAGTTCTTCAGAACGGCCTGTAAAAGTTAATGAAACATGGTGCATTGAGAAGTGGTAGCAACCACAGCTGGTTTTTGATGACCTACAAACCACCCAGATCAGCCCATCTTGTGGCAGGAAATCTAATGTCAAGGAAGAAGTTAGAAGATATTCAGCCTGTTAATCCTGCCACTGCTGTCACCTTTAAGCAAGCATGCCTGGACTCAACCACCTCGTTCCTTGTGAAGCAGCACAGGATATGCCAAGTTTCTGGAAAACATGTTTTACCTTCCTTGCTTATTCCTAAGAGAAAGCTTAAATAATACTGAAAATAGTGGAAAATAGGAATATAATTAGGGATGTAATTAATCATATTTTTCTTGCTACCTGAAGTAGGTTCAATTAGTATTGTCTGATGTAAATGAGAACAGAATTTGGCCCTGTGTTCGTAATTTGAAATTAGAACCCTATTAATGGATGCCACTACACTTTTTTGCTAGTGAAGTTCATGGCTTGAAATGAAGGTTTATAATATTATTAAGTGTTACAGTTATATTTTAGGCCTCCGGAAAGAGTTACTAATGTCTTAGGTCAGGAACAACTTGCTGTCTCTATTGTTTCATCAAGGATTTAGGTTTTATAATGACCATATATGGGAATCTTAAACTGTTACTATGGATTGGCAGAGAATTTGTTTAAACACAGAGCTATTTTAGAAGAGAATTGGAAAGCAGGCCTACTAGTGAGAAAGCTGCATTCACATTGTTTGTATTATTAGAAATAAAGCTTATAAAAAGGTTCCACTGGTAAATAAAAAGATACCACATCTGACATGAAAGCTCCCTCTTAGCCCTCTGAACCACACAGTCAAACAGGCACAAACTGTCCTGCCTCTGCTAACAATTAGTCACTGGCAGAGTTCAACTTAAAATACAGCCTAAATTAAACCGAAGTAAAATGCCCAGAACCATTTGCATGAGGCAAAGGCTTGCAGGGTGTGGAAGTGGGCAAACAGCAGTCACAGCCAACTTGTTGGGCCGCGGGGAAGTGGCTGGGTGTTATTTCCAGCTCTGCAGGAAGGGAGCCAAAATATCCTAAGCAGTTTCTTAGTAACCAGAGATGTGGTGGCTGCACACACACCTTAAGCCCACTCCTGGACACCCTTGAAGACTTGTGGTTTTCACACCCTGTGGGTCCAAAGCACTTTGCATGGCAATACCGTGGGTGTGCAGTGCTGGTTGTATCTTAATGTTTTTCATTGTGGTACTCTGAGACACGTTCAAGAGTCCATATAGACAGCATAGAGAGACAATAATAGAACTCTTAAACAAAATTTAGATTTTGTTAATCGCAAAATATTTCTTATCCTCTTCTTTTCATTTCAATCAAATTCCCTACAGAGGTTTATTTCTTTTTTTTTATTTTGGAGATCTTAGCAGTCTTTCTTTTCAAATTTTTCTAAAATTTTAAAAACCTTTTTAGATAATCAGAGATCAAACACAGTTTCTGAGTACATCATATTAGCTGCTTCATTTCTTTAAAGAATCATGTGGCCAAAAGACAGAGAAATTCAGATTTAGCACAGAGTTTAAAACACAAAGTTGTTAACTTGCCATTAGCTGACAGAGTTTAGTTTTGACCAAAAATTGAGAACGGTGGTAAATAAGTATTTTTTGAGACAATATTTTTTGTATGAGACCTCTTTAACTGTTTTTTTTTGGTTTTTGTTTTTGTTTTGTTTTTTTTAAGAAGATATCTTAAGCACCTTACAATATCTTTCATTTAACAGTTGGCAGAAGGAAACTCCCAGATGAACATTGGCCTGTGTCTTTCTCTTTAACCAGCTGAGTGATCCAAGCTTTTAATAAAGCTGTTCCAATTATTGTAAAAGTCATCTAGTACCTTATAGCCACAAATATTGACAGTTTATTGCACAACGCATTCATGACATTTGAAGGTCACATCATACATAATACATACACTTTTATAAAAGTGTCTGGAACAAAGAGATACATGATCAGCAATTACATCTTACCATTCGAGGGTATGATTTTATACTTATTGAAAATGAAATACTATAAGAAATGCAAATTGTTAATAAAACTCAAAATAGTTCATTTTCTGTATTTATTGTTTTATTAATCAGCAATACCTAGTTCAGTTGTAGAAAATCAATGGAATGCCATTCATGCCTCAAGAAGATTACAGTAAAATATCATTATCCTGCAAACCATCACACATATTCTTAGCTCAGCATGACAAGAAAGTAAGGTTCAAACTTTACCCTGACTACTGTGCAACTCTCCAGCCCTACTGAGCTCAATGTAACTTCAACACTTACATTTGAGCCAGGACTTCATCATATTATTAAAATATTAGTTTTGATAAAATTGAATCAAAATAAAACTGAAAAGAGTGCTGAAAAATTTGGGGGGTTTATAAATATATGCACATGCAGGCATGTCAAATGTCTTCACCCTCTTCCAGTGCTCCCAACTCTTAAGGCCATTATAACAATCCCATGCACATACAGGGCAATTAAAAGGTATAAGTTGCAATTTATGCAGTCAGACCTGTGCACAATCCTTCAATGAATTCAATGAACATCAGAAATACACAGAGCATAGTCATGGAGTGTTTGTTTTTGATTAAAAAGTCTTCTCTTTTTTGATGTCACTACAGGCTCCTGGAACCTCTAGCTACCTAATGAAAGCTGAGCTAGAGACAAGTGACCATGGATCACTACATTGTTTGCCACTACTTTACTGCCCCTAACATCATTTTTGGCAGTTTGCTTCAAAATTGCAGAATGTAAAAACTTCTTTCTGAAGCTCTTAACACACAAAACTCTTCCACCATCCAACCCCTTAACTGGTTTTCCAGATCTGCCACTCCAAAATCATGACTTTGAAATCCCATTTCCTCAATTTGACTGTATAGATGAAAGCACTTCTGATCCCAAATCACCTAGTTTGCCAGATGAGGTTCATGAAATTCCACTAGACTTGTGTAATCTTTCTGCAGGAAAAGCGGAAATGAAGCCTTAGAAGTGAAAGTACTTTGCCATTTATGAGAAGTTCATTTATCTAGCTCATGCTAGTTCTTGCTTTCTTCAGAAGAGCACATCTAAGCTGCCAGGACACCTATTGTACTCCTCTGTCCATAATGTTTGTCTTCACAAGCAAAGTAGATACTTACTTTTTGGAGTAAGCAAAGCTGGGCTTAAATACATACTCATGGGTCTTTCCTTGGTATTTTGCCAATGGTCTTTGCCATCTATCCTCAAAATTTCCTCTGGTGTCCAATCATACTTCTGATAGCAAGGTTATTTCCCAAACCTTTCATGTGACATAGTTCATATGATTTTCCCCTCCCTTCCTTAAAACAAGCTTAGAATATTCTGGAGTTTTACCAAAAGTTAGTGTACAGAGCAGTCTGTGATTTTCAAGTTTTCTTACCCAAACCCTTGACTCACCTGGGTTAGCTTTGATCTTGTCACCTAAATCTGAAATGGGCGCTTGAATACTGACCAGAGAGAACAAAGTCTTTCCAAACTTCATACAGATTGTATAGTGCTTTTGGACAGAATTCCAGTGGGGAATCTAAGCAGAGAGGCTATCCAACTGGACCATCTTTTGGATTTGTATGTGTTATTTGCAGGCAGGTGTTCAGGTACCAGATGGCCTTAAACCCCATACTACTCAGGTTATAGCAGCTTCTACAAGCTGTCTGCATCATATTCCCATCTCTGAGATTTGCAGAGTGGCTACATGGAGCTTGATAAACACTTTTACCCAGCATTGCTCTCCTGATGCCAAGGCTAGATCAGATATCCAATTTGGGAGAGTTGCCTTACAGTCCCTCTTTAATTAAGTACTCCTGATCTCCCACTCCTGGGATGGATTGCTACTGCTGATTAAGCTCCAGAAGTAAGGATCTGTGGAGGCAATTTCATGAGGGAGAAAATGAAGTTGCTAGCTAATCAACTAAAATAACCATTAACTGGACTTCTGTGAATGAATATATTGCCTTCTTCTTGCTTCCATACCTGTCCTGTTTCCTCCACCTGTTAGCTAACCTTCCCTGTTAGCAGCCCTACAAACCAGGGGGGTAAGGTGTGCTTCACCATGACCTCCATCGTGTTCCTAAAACACATGGGGGACAAACAGAACCATTTGGGACACTGTGCAGGCTACACTATGAAGGAAACCCAAGGCGGTGTCAGTAAACCATAAGAAAGGTGACAAATCTGGGTGGAGGAGAATTCTGGCGAATCTGTTTTCTCAAGGTTCTTCTCACGTGCCCAATAACACAGTCTCTGAGACTCTAAAAAGTACAAATTAGCACTCATCTCCATGTGGTTTTCTAAATCCATTAATAGTTTTGAAAATCTTTTGAGTACTTGTTTAGAAATATTTATCAATTACACTAGCCAAGTTTCACCCTCAGTTGCTGGGTTTAAAAAAAATCCAAAAAACAAAGAAATATTTTTTTTCAAGTGAGAACCACAGACCTGCCTTCAGTAGTCTGAAATAGCTCTCAGGACATGAGGTATCATTGGGTAAGTTCTTGCATACTGTTGTTTAAGAAAACCCTTTTTCATTATTATTATCTTATCAGAGAGTGGAAAAATCAGCAAAAAAGTGCCAGTAGCAGGTCATCAGATTTTACAAAAATTCATTCTACTAAAGAAAAGCATAAATTATTTAAAATGTCGCAGGAATGTCTTTCTGTAGACACCGGCAAGAAAAAAAAAAAAACAACAAAAGAATCAGGCACATAAAAAGAGCTGTACAGGTAGCTAAATTACTAATTTCCCCCTCAACAAAATGAGAAAGAATTAAAGACTCTCATTCCATTTACAGATTACTGATTAAAGAGGTGCTGACAGAGTCCCCAGAGAGTGAATAATGTCGTGGTGTGTGTTACAACATTTGGACTATGATATGAGAGACTTTTCCAGTATCTGTATTTTCTTACTTTTAACTTTCCAGTGCTCCTTTCAAACTAAATGACGGTTTTGAGCTAACACAAATACTTTTGTAAATAATTTTTCTCCCATTTAACTTCTTTGGTACAAGCCACTTGAGTATAAATTCCAACTTCTTTATCCATTTCACAAAAAAAGAGCTGTATTTGAAGAAAGACTGACAAGCAACTCTGCTGAATCTACTTTACTAGCACCCTTTTTCTATAAATAAAATATGTTAATTACATGAGTTTTTCTGTAATGGAAAAATATTGATTAAATTCATTACATTGAATCTTGAGAAGGGATCCTTTAACTCTTTGGTATAGGTTTTTTCCTCATTGTTTTAACAGTGTATTGTGACAATACTGGGAACATATTTTCTGAATGGAGTCATTAATTGTTTTATACTAATTTATCTCAAAAAGTATGCTACTAGGTCAACTCATACCCATGTTTTGTGAAATAGCCTTAATGTACATGGATACCATAACATGCTATTTGGGGGCTATAAAAGTTCTGAAATGCTGCTTATGGAGCTGATATATCAGTAATCCAGTTTTCCTTTTCTATTTTCTATGAAAATATATTTTTTTTTTCATCTGAACTACTCTGGTAAAAAACAAAAATAGTATTTTGAATGCTGTCCTCTGATTTAGCTTAGCTTGTGGCAATAACTGGTTTAGGCATAGGCTTCAGTATGCTGGAATGATCCTGAAACTAATTTTGCATGTGTTGGAGTTGGACTGCGGCCATGCACGTCAGTATGCTGGAACAGAGTTATCTAAATCCTGAGCCTTATTTTACATGTGCTGGTGTTGGACTGTGGCCCTGCAATCTTTTAGGTCTCCATCTGTAGCTATCAAAGCCAGGGTGGGCCCAGCCACTCGTTACTGCTCGCTGCCTTCCTTCCACAGAGCAGCTCCGGGCTCACAACCACCCTCCCCACGCACTGGGAGCTCTCAGAGTCTCTGGCCAGCCTCATCAACCTTTCTCTAAAGCCTCTTTGCTGCCATGACCAGCCTGTTGCTGAGGATCTCACTAGGATCATAGGTGGTTATCGAGTCCCACATCACTGATGGAAAATGCCAACCTCTTGGACAGATGTTCCCTCGGATTCAGCACGTTGATTCCTTTCCCAGCACCAGCTAAAACAGCCCACTCATTTTTAAGCAAACTATGGAGACCCGTGACTGATGGAAGACCCATCTGAGTTTCCCAGCCTGAACCTTCTCCCTGCAGCCATCAGCCAAAGGATTCTGAAGTCCAGAAAGTCTAGTCCAGAAGCTGGAGATTGTTTACTTCTGGGGAAGTGGACAAGAAAAGATCAGGCACTCAGAGGCCACAATTCAGGAAACACTGTCTGTGTACCAATGTGGAACATCAGCACAGAGGCAGCAATGGGGACTGAGCAAAGCAAAGTCACTGTACAAGATCCTCATCACCCCAAGGTGAGCTGGTAACCTCCAGGCACATACAGGCTGATGGTAACAACGTACAAAGTTTTTGTGAGCCTTCTTCCACTTACTTACAGCTCCTCCACATCAATCCACCAGTAAATACATATTTTAACTCACCAGGAGCACCTATAAATTAAGGAGATAATCCAGATTGGCTTGTTTTGCAAACACATTTCCCTACAAGAAATTCTGTCTCTATGGAGCCTAGCAACCTGAGGAAACAACTTCACACTAAGGTCAAAATTAGACATTTGAATGAATATCAGGCATTCTTCTCTGGCTGGACAGACACAAGTTATCTTACTGTCTGCCTCAGACAGAGAAAGACTTATTTTAGAATAAGGAGGGTTGTTCTATCAACTTATTAGCAATGCACTTTCTTCAAATTCCAACAGCAAAAGAAATTCAAAACCCAGGTAGTCTGCATGCTCGGAAGCACCTTTTGTTTAATAAATAATTCAACCATGTATTCCTTTTTAATTTAAAAACGGTCTGACTGAACAGTCAACAGAGTGAACTAAAGTTGGCAAAATACAGTGTTGAAAAATTAAAAAGTGTATTCAAGGCCGTATTCATTTGCTTCACTTCTCATATACTGGAGAGACAGGCTGTGCTGAAGTTCTAGCTTTTTTCTTTTTCTTTTAAATTATACACATATAGTCACATGATGCTCACTTGCCTTTGAAAGCTGCCTTGCCCTGGAATTAGTCTTTCTCTCTTTCTGTTACTAGTACAGCAGCTGCTGCTCCTCTACCTCATGAACATCATCAGAAATTCAGCCAAAATTTTCTCACGAGCTCCTCTTCCATGCCTGTGAGGGCCAGACTTAAACTATCGACCATCTTGGAAAACAGAAATGCTTTAAAACATTCTGGAAGTATTCAGATCATCATCAGATTGATGGTCTCATATATCAATAAGTGTATAGTGAGGTACAGGAAATACATCTGGCAGCAAAAATCTGCAGATTCTGATGCCTTGAAATCCATCCCAGGACTGAGCGTCTAACACATTATTGCAAATGCGTACAAATACTTGGGATCAGTCAAGTGCATTTGGTACTGACTTACTCTCTTGAAGACAGCCAAAAGCATATAGCACTCTCTTAAATATGAATTCACAGGCTCACTTTCTGTAAAATAAAATTCTTAGTAGGAAGGAGCCGAGGACAAGAAAAAAAAAAGCTGATAGAGACAACACTTATACAGCCTTCTGTACCACAGTTTCAAAGAATTTCTTGAATCTTGGAACAGACAGACAGAAAAAATTAATTCTGTGGTGAAACCTCCTTATTTCAGATTTCTGGAGATGAGTCTCTTCCCCCACACATCCCAAAGCAGCAGCAGGTACTTAATGGCTCCCTAACACAGCACAGCCTTTAAGCCTCTGCTCGGCTGAGTGTTTGGTTCCCACCACTCTGAATGCCTTTCCCATGTTTTTCATCCTTTCTGGAGCAATGGCCACTCTGTAACCATCAGGCAACAGCCACCAACACGAAATTCCCAGGTTGTTCATGCTTGTGTGACATTAAATGCTGACACAAGGAAATCTTATCTCAGAGAAGTCAGATATGCAGGAAAGAAGATCTTTACTGGGAAGGAGAACGGGGGAAACCTAACCCTTACAAAGTAACATTGTCTTTATAGAAAATTACTTGGCAATAACACCTTTCAAAGTGTACACACTTATTTAAAATCCATTTTAGACCCTCTTGATGACAAAAATGCTTAAACATTTAGGAAACAGAAATTTCACAAGTGCATCTTGACTATTACACATCTTATGGAAGAAGAGCAGGCTTTCTTCAAGTTTTCACTATTCTGAACAGTAGCAAAATTTCCTGCAATATATAGGATGAAAACAGCAACCAGACGAGATAAATTTGTACAAACAGGAAACTTTCAACATCTTGAATTACTCTGACAAAACTGCCTACGAAAGATATGTACAAAATGCATCTCTGAATCTGACAAAATATGAACAAATGCATAACAATAGAGATTTAGACCCAAACGCCTCCCCTGCAAGTCAGAGAATCTTCAGCTTCTAATTTTGGTCGATTACTGGTTTACACTGAGATGCTCTGCAATAAGTACCATGTCAGAGAACAGACTGATTTAAACCCTGAGAGTGCAGGCTCCTGCATTTGTGGAGACACATGTTTCCATGCCTTTTCAGGATAGCAGCAGTGGGAGCCCCTCCAATAGCCTGGCAAGCCCACGCAGAATTTGGTACATAACAAACTGGCTTGCAACCGATTACATTTGAAAGCTGTCTACAGTGGGACTGGCCAACCTAACAAAGTCATGCATGGGGTTAAGGAAAGGTGAACGGCAGCATAAACTGGTCAAATGAAACTTAAATAATTTCAACAGCTTTAGTAGCACTGCTTTTTTTTATGGCTACAAATTCTATAGACATGTGCCCAGTCCTGAGGGTCACAGGTATTTGTTTCAAAAGAGAGCTTCTGTTGACTACTGGGCAGTGGAGCTTGCCGACAGATGTTGAAATATTATAATAAAGGGTGGACAAACAAATAGTAACTCCCTATTGCTGCCATTTTTTGTTGAAAAAACTGCAGGAGAGTAGCACCGTGTATTTAAAACAAATGATGGGAAGATGCAGTTAGAGAAAGGCAGCTCAGATACCAGACAGGACACTGAAGAGTGTTGCTGATCAGTGGAACTGATTCCAGAAAAGAATTGCTGGATAGTCCATCATCTGCAGTACTGCTCCAGCGAGTGCTGTTCACCAAACAGCAACATAGTTCCTCTGTGTTCTAGGGTTCTTTTCAATTAATGTTTGTTTTAGTTATGTTGAATCACTGCTCATCTACTAAGATATTATTTGATTTAAAAAAAAAATTCCTTTCTTCTTGGTTACATTTTCACACAGGTTTTTTGAAGTAGGAGTGTAAACACACAGTCCCTATGATGGCAATTTCCATTCATAGTTTGACAACTAAATGTTGCGATGTTACTTGAAACTCCTGCCTCTTATCTTTCAATTTTTCTTTAGGGAAAAACAGCACAGAAATATACTCTGCCATCCATTTGAAAAGATGCAGATATAATCCACCTATGATGATGCAATTTTTGGAACTAAGACTGTCATCCGAAACAGCAGTCTGATCTACATTTTAACCACAGCTATTACAATAAATAAAACCAAGCACAACGATTCTCCACATATTTATAGTTATTCTGATAATGCTTTGCAAGATTTCTGGCTGAGAATGCTCTACATAAGTAATCATTACTGAATAGTTTCCCTAAAAAATATGCACCTTAAGATTGTAGTCAAAACAGAATTATAGATAGGAGGGGGTATGCATCCAGACCTTTCTTTGTTTTTTATCTGTGGTGCAGAAGTNTACATAAGTAATCATTACTGAATATGATGCAGAATATGAATATGGTGCAGAAGCTGCTAGCCATCAAATGTTTAAATATCTGAGGGTCTTCTGATGGTAGACAACCAGCAACACAAGATCAGCTAGGGGCAGCTGACTGTCAGCATCACAGGAAAACTCATCGCCTCTGGCATTGTCAGGGGCTTTGTTCAGCGTGGTCAATGGCAAAGCAGCCTGTCCCACAGAGCCAGGGTGCACCAGGGAGGTGGCTGAGGCACACTGCCAGCATGGGGACTGATGGCAATCACCTGGATTCCTGCAAGGGACCATGCCCCTGTGGATGAGCTGTGCTTCCCCAGCAGCTTGGACAGTTTCAGTGAGTCTGTCTGCACCCTAACGCATGCAAACGCTTTCTCCCCACACAGATTTTCATTAACTTGCACTACCAGATCCTTCCCAGAACCAGAAGGAGGTTTTGCAGAAATTCAATGAAGAATTCTCTCATTCAACAAATTTGCTGCATTTTGGACATATATTAGGAAATCTCTAAGGGTAATGTTCTTTTCTTAAGGTTGGATTTTGCCTCTAGTACTTGAGCTAGAACTTCATTGCTGTAGCAAAAAGCCATCAAAAGGGTTAAAGAGGTTTGGCATTTAAGTCCCATTATGTGTAGCTTGGGAACTAAACTACCTTAGACTGCACTAAATATTCTCCTGACCAGACCTTCTGATGCATTCTTTCAATTTACACTTGCGCCCTTCATGTCTTCCACTGCCATAGTTCCTCCAGGTACAACAGGTCCCTGTCCCTGTCAGATAGTGCTGGTGCAGAGTTAAATGTGGTGCAATCCCCTGTGAAACATGACAGAACCCCAAAATCACTCATCCCTGCACAAATGTCAAAACAAAAATATTCCCCATAGAGATAGGTTAAAACATTCAGAAGTACCAGGATGCCTCAATATTGACAAGAGCTGATATGATTTACTTATTCCTAGAGATTTTTCTTTTGAGTGGAAAATTAACCAAATACAACAACAAAAACAACACCACCACCACCACCAAGTCAAAACTAAAGAGAATCCTGTTTCTTCCCATCCATTTGAACCCTGGCAGAAACTTTTTTGCCATATGCAGTCTCAGTGACACCATTCTAGTAACAAAATTTACAGATCAGAAGCTACATTTATTGATGATCTAGGTCCTGTCCAAACCTCTCCTCAAGTTGTAAAGTTGGCTCTGCTAAATCACCCCCAAATCACATTGAAAAGAGCATCAACCACTCATTGTTTTCTCTATGGCTGTTTTGGCAGAGTAGACACTGTTCTGCATAATGGACTATGAATTTCTTTAAAAGTTATATGGTTTCAATTTAAACATGATTAAGATTCAGAAATGCAAATACAAATATCTTCATTCTTGGAAATATTCTTCTATTCGTGTTCTTTTCCTACATTTGGTTTTCACCTTGAAACTTAAATGTAAAGGATTGCTAAGTTCATTATACCAATGTCGAAGGGGACATCTTGGGAAAAAAAATACAAACATGGTTTGCCCCCACTTATCTAATGTATCCTGACAATGACGACTACCAGGTACCAGCCAAGTGAATTAGCAATGTCACTGCTTTTTCACCATGCACTCTTGAAGTAATGTTAAGTGTATCCACGAAGAATTGTCGTTTAGACAGTATTATATTTTATTTTCTTTCAAACAAAAATGTAAGAAGGAAGCAACAAACCCCACATATAGCCACACCCTGCTTCCATTAATTGCTAGAGAGCAGCAGCTTGCTGTTAATGGCGCCCTTTCAATAATACTTTCCAGCTAAATTGTTTTGTGGGTTTGATTCTATGATATTAAAAAAAAAATGCTTTCCATTATTCTAATGTATCACGTGCCTCATGAACTGGTGACCTAAGTGTGTGTGTGTCTACATATAAAGAAAATATGAAAGAAAAGAAAAAAAATATATAAAATATGATGACATCATTTCAAAGGCATAAGCTTTTAAAAATGCACCCAGAGGGGATTTATTTCCTTACTCCAGAGCAACATAACACCATCCGGCTGATGCGCTGTTCTCTTTTTATTTGGAATAGTGCCATCTTTGTGAACGCCTGGTTCATGCAAGTTAATCAATTTGAGGTTTAGTTACACTGCTGAGGCTTGCATTCTATAGATTGCTAGAAAGTAATTCGAACTTGCAGAATTTATTAACCAAACACCAATTATCATTAAACAGCACTGCATTATCCAGCTTTACTACCTGACAAGAACTACTTAATGAAATTTTAGATTAAAGTTATTCAGTGGTTGATTTATTGTACAAAACTCTAATGTAGCCAATGTACAGATGCTAGTAGCAGCACTTTTTTTTTCAAAATGGTTTACTCAAGGGACCTCTAACCCTCACTGGTATCACAGCAACGAATATGACCCAAAGAAAATATTTGATTTTTTTTTTTTAATGCACTGTTTGTCAGAAGCTCACATGCAGTCCCACCTGCATTCCCCCATCAAATTCTACCTTGAAAATAAATATCTGATTATTTGGCAGGTAAAGTAGGCACTACAATTAATGAGGTCTAAAATAGGTTAGGAGGGAAAGCACAACATAGTAAGCAAATGGTAGTAGGTGTTGTTGTTATCTTTAATTGTATCATTTCACACTGGCAGGTCATACTCAGTTGCTGCTTCCTTGAAAGAAGTCACAGCAAGGCATGCTACCCTACTCCATAAGATAATTGCATTACAAAAATGTTCCCTGCTGTATTTTGCTCTAAATCAGTGAGATTGCTGTAAAGAAAGGGAGGAGGATGGGGAAGAGAACCTCTGCGGTTCCTCCCTGTACCAAACAGATCCCTGTCAGATCTTGGTGGTCGCTCCACTGGATGGGATGGCCTCTGCTTGGACCTACCAAGGACAGTATTGGGCCACCCCACTTCCCTTCTCGGTGTTCCCTCATAGAACTCCCGGATAGGAGGGCTGAAGTTCATTTGACTTCTAACAGAAAAAATTAGGCGTCTGTCACTTTGCTTTGCTGTGCAGAAACACTTAAAATGGGTTTTTTTGCAGCAGCCCTGTCAGTGGTGAGGTGTGGGCAGAAGCGCAGTGCCTGGGTTTTGGAAGAAGGAGCAAGGTGACCTGGCATACTCTGTGCCTGTCTCCTTTGAGTCCATTGCCAGAATTATCTCCTGTTGTGACTCTAGTTGCATGCCTTTGGCCAGGGATTTATGGCTGAATCAGAAGAGCTAGCAGTCAGTAACTCTGGTCTTTGGAAAGTAAAGTTGCTTTTGAGGTGCAGCAAGCAGTGTAGCTGAAACGTGTAGGGAGAGTTCACAAATGTAGGACACTAGACAGACTTGGTTGCCCTTCTAGCAAGCGGTTGGCTAAATCACAGACAGTAGTATTTTTCATGTCTGTTTATTTTAAACCTTTTTTTGTGCAATAACATATGTGGAAAGACATCAATTTTGGCTCTTCCTCTCATGCAAACAAAAAACCTATGTGAGGGAGGAGCATTTTATACATGAGGCCAAAATACTTCTGAAAATCAAGAACTACTGCAGAGATCAAAATCTCTCTGTTTTTCTCCCTCCCTCTACAAGACCAGTGGTTGAGGTCAAGGTGATTTAAGTGGAGATAGGAATACAAGAAAAGATGCAAACTGCTGGTAATATTCTGCAGGTTTCCTCTGAAGGTGCGAACTCTGTATGGGCAAAGGCATTGCACTGCACTCGTGTAATACCATCCATCCTCCCTTGTTAGACATCCAATAGAAATTACAAAATTGTTGTTGCTTACAGCTGATGTTCTTATGGTTTCAGTGAAGCAGACATTGTTGCACTACATGTCTACATTTATTTTTATTTTTTGTACTAATTATGTCTGTAGGAAAGATGTGAGTAGAGCAGAGTATTGCCAAGGTTAGTGTCAAAAGACCAGTATTTGCCAGTGCTAGCACAGAGAAAACTTAAGTTGCCAGTATTTTGTGATGCAAATTCAAACAAAGGGTGACCTAAGTCACCCTTTCTATTAGAAAAATATTTCATCTGGAACTGGCTCTGAATAGGAATTGTGTGAAGTGATTTAAAATACCATCAGAAAGTATAGTTTTACTTAATAGTTTTTAAAGTCTGAATTCACACAGAGCTAAAAAGACAAATGACCTTGATTTCCCAGTCACATAATGTTCACTATTGTGATCGTATGGTTTACACAGGTAATGCAAGACCCACTTTTCAAGACAGGTTTTACTTGTTTCCAATGGCACTCACTGTCCCAAAATATTTAGCACTTCTTTTTTCATGCAGCATGTAAGGTCAACTTAATACCATTCTTGTCCATGCATATCATTTAAGATCATCCTAAACGACCTTGCAGAATCTGCACTGGTTTTTTTAAAGTGAAGATGCATATTTCCTTGGGGATATGTTTCTATGTTCTCACTGAAATGTATGTAGCCTCTTAGTAACTATGCATTCCTCAACGAAGGAAGTCACTCAGGCTCTGCCATCAGAAATTACATAGGCAGTGACCACACTGTGTAAGAGGATATGCTTACTTACCAAGTCAGAAGTGTACATTGTACCTTCATGATCTTGCAGTCCTTTGCACTGTATAGGCCCAATCTCTACTCATGCTTTAAATTCAGCATATACTGTTCTAAGGTATTTCGTTTAAAACAAAGTAAGGTTGATAATTCTTGTGAAATGTATAAGCCAAATTAGTGTAAAGACTATACCTTGCCAGAAGGATTTTTTTTCATACATTTTAACTTAAATGTGCTAATACTGTCCATGAACTTTTGATAAAGTCTATGTTGTTCAGTCAGTTCATGACATGTTTTTTTTTTTTCCAGACTATATTTGGTACACTTCTCCTTTACAGTTCTACTTCTTTCATTATAGGAAGCCCCATATGTTATGTTCAAGAAAAACCATGATACGTTTGAAGGGAATGACAAGTTTGAAGGATACTGTGTAGATCTGGCATCAGAAATTGCAAAACATATTGGTATCAAGTACAAAATTGCCATTGTTCCTGATGGAAAATATGGAGCAAGGGATCCAGAGACAAAAATCTGGAATGGGATGGTGGGAGAACTTGTTTATGGGGTAAGCATACCAATTTTTGAAGCAGGATTTAATTTAATTTAATTATTTATCATAGTGTAAGTCATAAAATAGGAAATATGTGTGCATTTTACTTAACCTTGGGGTCACAGAAAAGAAACAGAATCTTGTTTCAGATCTGTGTGTTTTCACTTATTTTCAAGACAAAATCAAATAGTTTCATGCAAGTTCTACTATTTATTCAACTAGTACCCTGAAACATTAGAACATCCATAGTTTGCATATCCCTTAAAAATTCATTAATGTTAGAGGCCATGTATTCCTGACACACTGTAAAACTTAGTTGGGAAAAACATCACTCATTAATTCATTTTCATGGAATGGTGGACAGATCTTTTAAAAAGATGGGATTCTTGGTCTAGATTGAGAAACGGAAAATCCACCATCATATATATTAAACATAGATAACAAACCACTACAGACAAGTATATAATTCAGAATGAAGACAGACTTTAAAGATGACCATCAATAATAAAATTTAAGAGCAAACCTGGTAAGTTTAACAACTGAGAACATTATGTTATGGAGTGATCTGGAGACGGATTCTTTAGAATACCATAACACTTAGCAATTCTGTTGACACATAAAGCTCCAATATTTAAAAATAGTTCCAACAAACCCAAATAAAAATTTGCAGTATGCGAGGTTACCAAAAGTGGCAGAACTCAGAGCTGAGCTTGCTGATGACTGCAGTTGCCAGTATCTGCACTGAGAGCAGTTCAGGATTCTTAGAGAAACTTTTCATTTCAGTGATGGAATTAAAAAAAAAAAAATCCTCAAATACTCAGGTGCAAATATTTCCACCAAGAACTCATAACATGCCTCAACCTCCCCATAAAAAAATTCCTGCATTATCGGTTGATCCATCCCCAGTTGCCTTTCTCACAATTCCATTGACAGTTTGGGCCATATGTGGCAAAGGCCTCGTGGCTTTTGTAGCAGCTCCATTTCAGTTCCTTTCTGTCAGTTTAGTATAGCTGATGAATTCTGCATTAGCATCAGTTCAGGGGACTCTGCAGAATGAAACAGCTGTTGGAGTGTGGGAAATGTTGCCCCAGAATTTCGGTGATCTCCTCTCCCCACAGAAATGAAAAAGTTATAGCAGGTTCACAAAACTCTCCATTTTCTTGGAAGTTCATGAATGAGGAACAACCTCAATTTTGTCTTTAAGGAGTAGGAACACTGAATGTCACCAAGCATGTATATCTACTTCAGTGGCTTGAAAGCAGCTTAATTCTTAGGATATTAAAAGACAAAGATTTTTCAGACTTATTTTATCAAGCATGGAGGTTACTCTTTCTCTGGCTTTTAGTTGAAATAGCAAACTCATGGACATCAATGGCCAAGCACTGTTTTATAGTAAAATGTTTTTTCTATAATTCAAGAAATGTTACTTTTTATGAGGAAATCCTTTTGCTCAGATGTCCAGTTTCAGCGGCCTATCATCTAATCAAAATTATAAAGGAAACTTGATATTATGCTTTCATTTTCTGTTTGTTTGGGTTTTTTTTTTTCCTTCTTTTATCTTAAAAAATTTACCTCATCAAACCCAAGCTGCTCTAGGACTAGACTGGAATACAAAGTGCTGCTATGAAGCTCACGCAGATGTGTCAACACCTGCAGCAGTTAACAGAGCTGAAAGTAGTAAAGCTCACAGGCATGAAGAACCTGTTGCAAATTACCCACATGATGAAGGACAAACCAGAATACATGGCCAACACTTCAGTTTTTGTAATGGAAAAGAGTGAGGAGGAAGCTCTTTCCAGCTATCTTCTGTAGGAAGGCTGCAGTCTGTGAGTCTGGGACTGGGCCCTGGGAATGAGCTGCAGCAAAGCTCTTGGAGCTGCTTTTTTATTAAAGTCAGCTGTTGCCCAGTACATTTGCTCCACTACCATAAGACTCCTTGAGGCTTTATCTATCTTAGTGTATCAGTGCCACCAGGGAGTGTCCCTGTGCTTCAGAATTCGCCTGATTAGTCTGCTAAATTGCATGAATTGTCTCTGGTATATTTTTGGCCCATAATTACTGTCCAAAACAAGTCCTAAGCCCAGCTGGCCCCTGGGACTGAGGAGAGACCTTTCCCTATAAGCAGCTTGAATGCAGCCGTGCAGGTTTAGAGGTTGGGTGACTTTGCCGGCAGCGACACGGCCTGTCCTGTGCCGCCGGGCCTTAAGGCCAAGAGCTACGCCAAGCGTGCTTAATGCACTTTTACAGGTGTGACTCTGGAGGAAATTGTTCTTCCTGTTACTTATAGTTGGCTGCTAAAGATTTCCACAGGGAATCCATCAAGGGTATCCTCCCTGCAACTTCCTTGGGTCCTTGCCAGATGATTTACAGAGCATCAGGTTCCTAGGCCTATTCCACATAGAGAAAGCAGAGAAATCAGTCAGCCAGAGACTTTGCTGCAAAGCTCTGCTAGAAGAGCATGTTCATCTTCCCTGATAGATCCCCTAATCATAAACACAAGTAGTCTGAGTAGTTGGCTGTGTTTCAAGCAGGGCTTTTTATGTGCAGCCAGGATTGAGAGAGAATTTGCAACTGAATTAGCAAGTTGACGAGATGATCTGTTTGGGAAACATTTTACAGCTTTTAATTCCCTAGCACATTAGCGGATTAACAGACAGTTTTGCACTGGCAGAGAGACTGGACCCTTTCTGTACAACAAAAAAGGTTCCTCTTCTCTCCTGCTCTTACCATCATACCCCAATGCCCCTTAGCCCTATCTGTATTACTGACAGTGGACATGTGAAAATTTTATTCCATGTTCCCTTAAAACCTTTATGCATCAGAGATTGTTCTGGTACCTGGACACTCAGGTGCTGCAAAGAGCAGCTTAGTCATTTCCTAAACTCTGCAGTTGATTTTTCCATCATGTCCCAGAGGAAACATGATATAAAATGCTGTGGGGTACAGTTTTGCTAAGATTGTGCAGAATATCGTGGTGGGGATGGTTGTTTATTTTCCTGTTTTGTTTCTAGCACATTATTAAAAACTACCAGGAAATCTTGGTCATTTGTCCCCTGATGTTTCCAAATGCATGCGATTGTCCACGTGGATTCTATCTGCCTTGGTATCTAGCTCACAGGAGAAGTGCTGGCTGGGGATGAAATGCCGTTAAGCACATGTAACAGGTGTTTCCAAATTCACCAGCAGTCAGCTCAAATTAAATATTCATTCTCCTGACACAGAATGCTTTTCTTCCACTGCTTAACACAAAAGGTCACAACTCATTTCTGTTTAAAATCTCAGAAGCCATGATCTTCTGAGACTGAAATCACTTTCTGCATTATTTTTCTCAGGTAGTCACAATACTTTTACCAAGATATATTTTATTCACAAGGTTTTAATAATGATATTTTCTGAAAAAGGAAATATCTCTCACCATCAGAATCAATCTTGTCTCACTGTATAATATTGGAGAGATCCAGAATCCATCTGTACTTGGTAGTAGTGGAGCCTTGACTGAAATGCTGTTACAGATGCAGTTGATTTAACTGTGAAGTATCATTACTCTTTGTCAAAACAGATTTCACTGGAAACAAAATCATTAATTGTTTTTGCACCATAGTTACATTGTTAATCATTTAAATCCATAATTATATGGTGTACATTAACTGGGCAAAGCACAAATGCTGATAATTACCATCCACAGCTGTTTTCATTATTTAGCTTTCTCAATGAAGTTTATGTAGGCTTTACATGGCACACAGTAGACTTACAAAAATAATAATATGATCAATCTGGGGTTCTATAGTTTCTCCAGTTTTTTGGCATTTAATTATGACCTAGCTATATATTGTCCCTTTAAATTTGTTGGCATGAAATGGATTTATCTACATTCCGAATTATCTGATACTAGATCACTATTGTAAAACATGGGTTAAGTTCCTGTTTCTCCTCTTAACTTCTTCAAGTACTGTAGGTAGCTAGTTCTGATGTTGTTCAAATTCTGCATATCCTATTTGAGCATTTAAATTTGGTAAGATAAATCCTATACAGCATTTCATATATAATATGCAATGTGCTAAGTAGGTATTTAAAAACTCCTAAATTCACACTGAAATGATGATGTCACTTTTCCAATTCACACTGTGAAAACTAACAACCCCCACAGATCAGATCTGTGTTTTAATCGTGATAGAAATCTGCAGACACGATAAAAACCTGTTAGCCAACACCTTTGAAGATCAGTGACCAGATCTGTCATTTACACTGTGTTAATGAAGATGCCACTTCATTAACATAGAGAAGATTGTCAGGAAGAGATCACAGTCTTTCACTTAATTTCAAGGACTCCGCATTAGGCATTCTCAGTAATTTCGAAATTTAGAAATATGAAAGATATCGACTCTAAAGAAGGAAACCGTTCTTCTGGAGAAAACCTATTTATGAGTGAGATGAAAAACAAAAATATGTAGAAAAGCCAGGAGCTCAAACCATCCTACAGTCTTTAGACTGCAGAAGCTATGTTTGCTTTATAATTTTCAGCCTACTTGAAGATATATTTTAGACATGTTACCGTACTTCATAAAATAGCTGTTTCTATTTCAGCCAGACTTAGGTAATCACAAGGCATCAAGAAGCCAAATTTTTAAAAATGCTTTGTACAACAAAATGTAAATTAAAATTCAGAGAATTAGCAGTATTGTTATGTTTACCCATTACATTAGCACCAGAGGTAATTTCTGATACTTTTCCAAAATTAGGATTTTAGATGCATTGCTTAAAATATAACAACTTTATATAAAATTTTTTTAAGTGTTTGCATCACAACTGTTTCAGAATGACAGATATAATTTGATGATTAATATAGCAATCTTAATACAAGTTTGCATTTTTGGACCATTGCACTGAAGTGAGTCAGTTCTTTTGAATTATTCACTATTGCAAAGCTGCCAAAATAGGTTTAAATTTTAACTGCACAATATTAGTTTAAAATTAAATTCCATAAAACATATATAACTCCATGTGAATTAGCGCATCAAATAAAAACTACATATTATTTTAAATGCATTTACCCGTTTCTAGGTTGTAAGATGACAAAAAAACCTCCCATTTCAATATTTCCTTTTTTTTAGCACACGGGCTATTTACATAACACTTGGATTAAACTATTTGAGCACGTCCTTATTCTTCAGCGTGCTTTAATCTTATCAAAACAACAAAGTGTTCTCAAAATACAGTTACTCTCCTGAGCCCATAAGCTGTATAGAAGTCCACGCTGGTCACAGAGCACGGGCTCTGCTCTGTGTCTGTACCTAGACACAGCACCATGATGATGGACAGGAGAAAGCAGCTCTTGCATCTGTTCCCCTCTCAGAGGTGCATCCTTTGACCCAGGTCCCCGTACAATTCCCATCTGAAGTGCTGCTGTAATGACAGGTTTAGTGTAAAAGGCAAGGCTAGGCAAGGAGCGACCTTAATGTAATGTAGTGTCCCTAATGACATAAACTATCCGTTAGCTTAGCTCCAATATTTTATAGAGCATGCAGACGTTGTTAGCAGCCATAACCACCTCCATCAATAATGATTCGTTCAAGACTGGCATCTTCATCCTAAAAATGTGTTAGAAAAACATTTAAAAATATTCCTGACACTAATGGGAATGGATTCAGCACACATTTTTATCCTTTTATCACATGATTTTGCACACCTGTTCCCTGTATACTTGCCATTTTTTGCTCTTTAAAATCTGATTCAGTCCTATTGAACTATGCTTCCCTTGAGACAAATCAGTGCATTTTGGTGGAATCACAGCAGTAGTTAATCACTTTTGTAGCCTCGTGCTATTTGGAGCTTTCTTGAGTCTATGAACTGCTTTACCTCCAAATATTTTTATGTCTTACAAAAATATGACAATTAATTACAGTTTTTGAGATCTTAAAAAATTTTTATATGATTAGTGACAACAGGGTCATTCTCGTTTTCCATTCTTTCTTGAATTCCTTTATTTAAATCTAAATTAATGCCTAAAATGATCTTCCTGCACTGATGCTCACCTCTGTAAGATTTAAGAGTCTTCTCCTTAGTGGAAAAATTAAGTATTTGCATAATTCTGTAAAATAAAAACCTGCAATGTGTATGTTTTACTGAAAGCATGTTGAGTAAATGCAGAGTGTGATAGAAAAAAAGAGAAAAATGCTACAAAGAGCATTTAAGCCACAGTGTCCTGATGTTAATAACATACCTTTGGAATTAGCTGCTTAGCCAAGTGTATAAGCCAACATCAATTAATCTATACATCTATATTTCTTTTTTCTTTATAGAAAGCAGAGATTGCTGTTGCGCCTCTGACCATCACTTTGGTACGAGAAGAGGTCATTGATTTTTCTAAGCCTTTTATGAGTTTGGGGATATCCATTATGATCAAAAAGCCCCAGAAATCTAAACCGGGAGTGTTTTCCTTCTTGGACCCTTTGGCGTATGAGATCTGGATGTGCATAGTCTTTGCCTACATTGGTGTCAGTGTGGTCCTGTTCCTAGTTAGCAGGTTTAGTCCATATGAGTGGCACACAGAAGAACCAGAGGATGGGAAAGAAGGACCCAGTGACCAGCCTCCCAATGAGTTTGGCATATTCAACAGCCTCTGGTTTTCCCTGGGTGCCTTTATGCAACAAGGATGTGATATTTCCCCAAGGTTTGTGTCAAATCTTTTTACATTTGCATTTTATCTTCAACATTGAAGCATAAAATCTTCCTTCATTAATTTTCCTGGCAGTGTTTTGAAGTTCATTCTTCAGGAAGCCTTTTCTTTTTCTTTTTTTTTTCTTTTTCTTTTTCTTTTTTTTTTTAATAGCCGTGATAAGAGCAACAGATAATCTGCTTTGAATTTCAGTCATTACTATTATTTTACTGATGTCAATGTGCATAAACCACAAACAGCTCTCAGAAACAGCAGGTGCACACAGGGGAAATTCCACTGGGTTGACTTCAGAAGAACTGTGTTGTTGCTGGGTTAGTTCCATTGTGTTGCAACCATGAAATGCACACAGTTGTGCTGAATATCTGCCCTGCATCAAGGAATGTCCCACTTCTCTTTCAAGTCCTGTAGTGCTGGGTCACAAATACTGGTGTCTGTGAGAAACAATATTTGACATTCTGTTTCAGAGAAGCCACACTATTGCTCAGATGTGCCTTACAGAGCACATGCCTCAGATCTACTACGTGATTAGTTCTGTAATACATGATTAGTCTGTAATATATGATTATCTCGTACATGATTAGTCTAATACATCCAGTCCTGAATTTCTCAACCTTTTAACGTGTTCTGAAACTTTAGTGGATAGTAACTAAAACTTTTTAATTAAATGTTATGACCCAATTCTTCAAACTTAAAAGCTTCATTTTAGCCATTTGCAGTGAAATTTTGAGTGTTCAGTGTTGGCCTAATCCTTCTATTATTGAAGGTAGCAATAAAACTAGTAGTGATTAAGAGTGGATGTACATTACTCCTCAACAACTCTCTCATCAAATTACAGTTATTGAAAATGAAAATATAACTTTTTTACTTAACAGAAAATTTACTACAAAATTCTTGTGTCTTAAATAAGAAAAATGTGAATGTTCAGATGATTGTGGTAGCTTGTGGAATTTTTGAGAAGTTTGGGTGTCAGGAACATTTTAATCCTAGAGCCAACATAATCCATGTGCAAAGTGTTTTCCATTTTTTTAAAAAAGAGGAAACAGAGAAAGCTACTGCTTTGCAGCTACCATGCTTTACTTTTGTCTCCAAAAAGAGATTACCTATCCAGTATTTTTGACAATATTTTCCTATTTTTAGGCATATCTTGAAATGATAGGAACACTGAGATTACTATTCAAGAGGATTTAAGCTTCTCTGTATGTGGGATAGACATTAGTACAGTGGACTGTACTGTAGATACTAAAATTCAAGAGTAGAAGCATTTATTAATATTTCAAATGCAAATGATCATCCTCCCATTGGTTGTTGCTTAATGACAAATGTTCAGCAATAATGGTGCCTTCACTGTCTCTCTCTCTCTCTCTCTTTGTGGCTCAAGAGACAGGAAAATGTGCATTATATTATTCATGTTTAGATCCCTCTCAGGTCGCATTGTCGGAGGTGTCTGGTGGTTCTTCACGCTCATCATTATTTCATCCTACACTGCTAACCTCGCTGCTTTCTTGACTGTTGAGCGAATGGTCTCACCCATAGAGAGTGCAGAAGACCTTGCCAAACAAACTGAAATTGCTTACGGGACACTGGACTCAGGGTCAACCAAAGAGTTCTTCAGAGTAAGTTGGCGCGTCCATTAGAGCAGCTATCCCTACCAACCACTCTTATAAGATGTTTGGAAATGTGAAATAATGTGACTTTGCAATTATATGCAGTATAGTTTGTAACTCCTGAAAAACTTTAGCTACATTTTTACCCCCACAAGACCATTTGTTGGAGTTTTCAGGTTTTTTAATCTGTGGAAAGCTTATTGATCCTGTCACACTGGGCAAAAGATGCCTGGGGGGATACTGAAGCCAGCGATAATTAAAGCAGCATTGCACTATTGATTCATCTGAAGCTACAGTACTGAAGTGATGTGCAGCATTGAAAGCCTGTGATGGTAACATGGAGTCTTGCAGGTTTTGTTTCTGCTTATGGATTTTGCTGTGTGTTTTTTGCTTTAGGGTCTTGGGTGGTGGGCAGGAAATGCATTTTTTAATTTGCTGATTTTCAGATGGATAATAAAGAAAAATTTAACTGGAGGGGATGTGGTTGGAGCATTAGGAAATAGCCTAAATAGCCATTCATATGCCTGTACTGTCTCTATTGATTACTTCATTTTCATTTGCTTTCCTGCATTAGTGTGGTTGGTATGCAATCACATAAATCTCATTTGCCAGCTGGAAAGCAGGGAGCTTGGACATCACAAGGAGTACATAATAAACAGTCCTTCATGCTTTTATTTCACGTGTCCAGCAGATGAAAGTTAAGCTCGGCTGACTAAAGTGAGTTTAGTGTTTGAACACAGCTCAGAATAAATTCTGCGTGTCAGTAACCCTGCCTTGAAAATTACACAGCCAATTAGGTCATTATTTATCTGAAATGTGGAGATTAAAGAAATTTTAGAAGTCAGGAAGATGGGATGATAATTTCTTCTTATTGCCTAATTGAAAGGAGAGAGTTCTGTGTTAGATACTCACACTCACCTTCACCGTTTTCAGTTTGGCCAAGCTGAACTCTGTAAACTATTAACAAAATTTTCAATGCAATTTGGAAACTCCAGACAATATCCATTCAAAGGCAGTGTCTCAAGTGAAATGTTCTTTTCATTGCAACAGATATCCCCACAGAAGAGCTTGCAAATCTGTTCTATTAGCTGCAAAACCAGTATTTATGAGATATAAATTTCACTTAAGAAAGACACAGTGATTTGACCTTCACATCCAGAAACCAATCAAGGAGTTCAGTTTATCCCTATGTTCTAGATTTCTTCTGTAGACACTGGAGAAAGAAAAGCAGCCCTGTGCATCTTGTGTGGGATGTGTTAATGCTGAAGTAAATCATCCATTAACGTATCTGCCTCTTTACTTGAACTCTAGAGGGATCCAGCTGAAGTGGTTAGGGTGTTTGGTGCCTCATTTTTAATGGATACAATTCACTGACAGGTTTCTAACTACACCTGTCTTCTTCTGTAACCAGGGTGTTGGTATATGCAATGTGACATTTACAGATGTTCTCTGGGAGCTTTATTTTTTATCCCAAGCGATGGAAACCAGCTTGTGGTTCATAGCAGCTCTGTTTTCATTCCAGATGTCTAGAAAAATGGTGGTATCATGTTAAATATAGAAGGAAACATTGCCTATCTAAGAATTGGAATATGTTGGTACTGATAGGGACAGATTTCAATTTTTTTTTAATGACTATAGTCTCTCCTACTGAATATTTATATTCACCTGTGTTTCACCCATAAACATTCCTTTAGTTCTTTTTGTGGAAGGTTAGGTGTTTAATTCTTGGAACTCCAGTTTCAGCCCATCATGAGTTGAAGCGGTAACCACAATATATGGATACAAATAGTTCTTTTTACGAGAATGAAGCTGTGATAAAAACATGATGCTGATGACCAGGCAGATTTACGTAGCTTCATATTTGTTAACTTGTTGCATTTGCAGGAGTATCCCATGCTTGCAAATTTGTTAGGCAATGATATGCAAAAATTAATTCCCAAAGAAGTAGTTAAGAACAAGGACTGGAATTGTTTTCTTAAGAACTTCAAAACACTTGTAGAAGCCATTGTATTGAAGTAATGAGATCAGCTATTTTGATGTAGAAACAGTTTTGGTCACAAAAATTTCATGGTTCTTTTAAATCATCCTATAAACACAGAAACTTTTTCAATATTTTATGCAAGTTCTCATTTTAAAAAGACACTATAGTGAAATAAATATGTCTATGGTGACAGCTGTTCTTTCACTTCAATCTTAAAGGGTTAAGAGTAAAAAGGAGAAAAATCCATGTTGCTCCTTTTAGTTTTTCTTTTCTTTCAAAATACAGAGGGAAACATTAAAATTAACTATAAATACTAAATATTATTGCATATGCAAAGTTTGAAGCTTAATCAAGATTTTAACTTTTTTAAAAATGGTGCAATTGAGGGCCTGCTTTCAAATGATTTCTAATCTCTGTCACAGTATAATGATTTTTAGTACTATGTGCTATTTCTAAAAATACTTTTCACAAAATAGGGAGACAGATAAAAATAATATTTTAATATAATATTATGATATATTTACACTATATTTACAGATAATATTTTAGGCAGGTAATGTTTACACAGAAGCAGTTTTCATGATACATAAATTAACACCTAGCCTGAAACAATAGTACGAGAAGATTTGTGTGCCAAGTCTAAGATCTTGTGGGTTTGGAAGCAATTCACTTTTTGGTATTAGAATCATGTGTAACTTTTCTGTCAGTGGTGATTATCTGGCCGAAGATGAGCCTTCAGGACATTTTCTCATCATTTTGTCATTTCTGATCAAAATGTCAGAAACTCTGAACACCTCTTCAGCCTGTTTTAAATCTGGGCTGAAAATAGAAAGGAGGAAATAATTTTAAAGCCACCATAAAGAAAAAGAGGAACTTTGAGACTGTTAGCTGTTATTTACTCTTATTTTCTGGTTTAGATGCAGCAAGGGTTATATTTTCCAAGCAGCTTGCTCAAGAGCGAAAGTAGTTAGTTTTAGCAGTTCTACTCAGAAAAGCCCAAAATGAAAATTATCCCAGCTTGGCTGACTGCAGGGAAAGCTGCAATGTTTCCTCATATGATAACAAAAATATCTGTTGGTTCACTCTTCAGTTTTCACTCTGAGTTGACATGTAGAAATTGAATGTTAACTAATGAAAGTTTGGGAGAAGAAAATGTTCTTGCAGAGCACACACCTTGTTAGACTTTCCATATTTTTTCTATTTCTAAAGGAAACTAGATTCTATTAAAAAATAATATATTTAAATGTAGCCTTTTTCAGTTGATTTAGGGCAGTGAATCTTACTAATTGAGCTGCTTTATGTGCCGCATAGTTTTAAATGAAAGTGACCTATTATAAAGCGACTTTATAAAGAATTAGATGTAATAGACATTAAGATGCGAGAAGTGTTTGGAAGTGAATGCAAAGGCAAGAAAGTATTCTTGTAATTATGACTGATTCATTACTACTCTCTTCCATTTTTTTCTTTCTGTAAATTTAAATCCATGAAAGTATAAAGCAAACAGAATGCATTGGTGGCTTAGTTTGTGCTCTGCTCCCAGCCACTATTATGTAAATGTAAAGTAGCTGTGACTACAGTGGAAAGAAAGGGTGACAAGTCAGGATGTGATTATGGACATACACAGCTGTTGTTGATTTAAATGTTATTATATTTGACAGAAAGATAAAATTATGCATACAGACAAACTAAAAAAGGAAAGCATAATTTATGATGTTCTGCTATATGGTATTTTGTTGAAAATTTTTGGTTAAATGCCACTTATTTTCAAGATAGACTTAGGTCCCTGACAAATTATTTTCTAAGTAATAATACAGTCATTCAGTAATTGGTAAAAAGAAGTGCTTCAGGGAAATTACTCTCACATATAAAAAGACTCAGTTCCAGCCTTCCTAAAGCCATTTTCAATTTATATAATACTTAGATTATAGGATTTGGTATTTGTTTAAATAATCTAAGGCCCTTTGTTTGGGGGCTTCACAATAATGAATGTTTTCCCGGAGTGCTCAGCACAATATAGGAACAGGCTCATAAACCAAATCTTGCTTAGCTAGAAACTCCTCTTGACTCAAATAAAAGCTGACTTGAGCATTAGGTTAAAAAGTCCTTTTTGCAGCATACATAGGGGAAGACAAGTGCCATCTGTTATTATAAAAACGCTGTGTAGTGTTCAGCTGACACACTGCTGGTTTGCATGTATGTATTCCTATTGCTGGAGGAAGCAAAGGAGTTGTTGAGTGAATCTAATGAGCATGGGAAAATTCTCAGCCTGACAGCATTTCATTCCTTTTTTTTAGCAAAAATTTTTATTTGCTTTATTTTTTATGAAGAAGTTTTATTTTTGCATAAGTATTTACCTGTAGTTACTCCCTTCATTCCCAGACAGAAAAATTTCAAACTAATGCACTCTAAGCCGTGAATTCTTGTGCATTCTTTGAAAAAGTACATTTCTTACTCAGTTATTGGCAGGATCAGAGTCTTTAAAATAAATCCACTGATACTGCACTTCTAAAATCATACTTAATTCTTTAAGAAAGATGCTTAGGGCATTTTACTTCCTTTAATAGCATATTTGGTCCATCTTGCTGTTTGCATCTTTTATTGTGAAACATGTCTTCAAATATTGTATAGCTTTTCTGAATACAAATAAGAAATGAATTCTGGACCCTAAATTATGAAAGCAAAAATCTTACTTATGCTATAGTGGTTTTGATGGTGTAAGAAGTCGGTGTTAGAGAAATGCTTTAACATTCAGCTGAGTATTTATGGGGAGATTATTTTACTGTTCCTCTCGAGTGCAGACTTATTGTGGATATCTATTTCATATATCATTCCCTAAAACACACTTTACCATACACTGACTGTGTGAACTTCCTTTATCTAATGGTAAATTCAGCTTTGCAGGGCTTTTTATTTTGACTGCTAGAGGGTATCCGAACTTAAAAATATTATCTGCTATCATAGTATTGATACTTTTATTTCTTGTCTCTTTTAAAAGAATGGAATTCAAATAAAACCCTTCTCCAAGATTTTCCCAACCTCAAATATCTGAAAAATTAAGTATGATTGATTTTATTTGATCAGTGCCATTCTGAAACGTTGCAACATTCTTTCGTTCTAACTTGTTTTTGATTTTCTCCAGAGATCAAAAATAGCAGTGTACGAAAAGATGTGGACCTACATGAAATCAGCTGAGCCATCAGTGTTCACTAGGACTACTGCAGAGGGAGTAGCTCGTGTCCGCAAATCCAAGGGCAAGTTTGCCTTCCTGCTGGAGTCCACCATGAATGAATACATTGAGCAACGAAAGCCGTGTGACACCATGAAAGTGGGAGGAAATCTGGATTCGAAAGGCTATGGCGTAGCCACACCGAAGGGTTCTCCATTAAGGTGGGTGGAATAGTATAACAATATAAAATGTGTTGTTATAGTATTCCACCTTCCCTGATGTCCCTGATATAGCTCTTTTTGTTTTGTGTGTGAACATGGTATGTTATTTTTATTTTCTTCCATTTCATTTTTTTTGATCAACAAAGGTAACCATTTCTAATTGCAATATGGATTTAGCAGCTATAGTTGGCATATATTTCAAGGCCATATAAAAACCAAACTGGTTGAACACTAGCTACTTGAAGTCAACCTCGACAGAATTAACATCAGTTATTCTATTTCATCAGCTTTTTTCACCAAATTCAACCCTTTATAGCAGTATTATGCTTACATTATCTACATCAGTATCTGCATTAATAATATGCCTACATTTTATGTTTTGTTTATTGATCTTGGCTGCTAATTTCTGAGTAAGAAGCTGCTTGTAACATCTTTTTTCAAATGTCATGACTTGGAGGCAATTAGTCCTTCATTAAAGCAACTTCATTAAAGCACTTTTTTATTAAAGCACCTTCTTATTTAGAAAAAATAAGTTTGTGTTTCTAGCATTATGCATTTCAGTACTGCCTTCAAACTCACCAGTATTTTCTTTATCATGGTATCAAATGCATTCAGTAGAGAGTTTTTGATTCACAGGCAGAACATTATTTGCATTTCATTTAAATTGTCAGGGGACACAAGTCAAGGTACTAGCTTTGTGTTAAAATTGGCGGTGTTTACCATTCTGTTTCTTTAATGTCTAAGGCAAACAAAGCTTACGTTTTTCAATGGTAGATTTGCCAATTTTCTTCAAATCAGAAGAGCTACTAGCAGTTGAAGTGGGTATGGCCTATGGAGTCAGACAGTGATAGGGTGCACATGGGTGAGGGAAAGGGAATGCTCTGTGGAGTCCTCAGCACCCCGTTTCTCATGGTAAGGGATTAAAACATGAAACAGAGGGGAGGAAGTAGGTGTAAGGGAAGAGTTGCAAGTGCAGATGGAGCCATATTTCTGTGGAAAAAATAACTAAGGAGCTACAACTGTGACTGCAGAGGAGACATCATTAACACTGTGCAGATAACTAGACTCACTCATAACTCATCAGTTTAACGTGCACACAATACCACAAACATCAGTAGCTGCATTGTAGGGATGGTAAAAGGAGTATCATTAGAACCATTTCTATCCACAGCAAAAGAAGATTTGTATGTGCAGGGGAAAATCAGACCAATTATTTCATTAATTGAATATGAATTTTTGGTTCTGAATATTCAGTACCTCTCAGATTTAGAAATTGCCACCTTCACTGCTGAGTAAAGTAGTAAGAGAACATAAGGAGGTGAGAGAGGGAAAATGACAATAAAAATATTAATTATATAGAAAAACATGTCCAGAATTCATAGAATAGTTGAAGGTAGAAGGCAGTGATAGCAAGAGAGGATGATCTATTATCTGGGTATATTTTCAAAGCACTTGTTTTTTATTTTACATTTCTGATAGAGTGATATCTCCTGCTCAGTGTTTCAGACAACCTAAGAGGGGTAGGCAGCTGCAGTTTAGGGTAATAAGGAAATGCCCATTGCTGGCAGTCATGCTTTACTGTGTCAAAGTTAGGGCAAACATTTTAGGAGTACTTTGCCTGCTGTCATATATCTCCTAGCAGTGGGCTCCGCTTTAAGCGTGCCTTACGGTGTTCTTTAGTCCCTTTCCCTTTTTTCTGCAGAGTATTCAATACCAACAAGAGACAGCCTGTCATAATGAGCACTAATAGCCTGTGGAAGTTGATCTGTGTCAAATTTGGGCTTCAGATTTATTCAGCTGGCTAGACAAAAATACATAGGAGTAATGGGGATGAGACATAAAGCAGTTAGAGGTAACAGGGTCGAGTAAGACTAATAAGAGCAGAGAGGAAGAACACAACCACAATTTTAAGTATCCAGTAGGAAATCCTTGTTCCGTCCCAGCTAAAGACCAATCTCCCAGACATTTCAGTGAGGCCACAATTTCATCTAACTGGGGGTTGGCAACTATCATTAGGGTTATGTGGTCAAAACCATGTTGTTTTTCACATCCTACCTTTAAACATATTTCAAAAAGGAGAATAGGGGAGATCCTACCCACCTTGAAAATTGGACCAAATCTTCTTTCAAGCTGTCTCGACTGGCTGTCCATGTCCATGCCTTTCCTGAGCCTTTCTTTCACATGTGCTAAGCTGCTTGTTCTCCTGCTGCACCCCAATCCCTGTCCAGCCCCAGTGACAAACCATCAGTGCTGCTTACCTACTAAAAACATTAAGCAACACACTTAATGTTCTGGATGAAAAAAAAGAACAAGCAATACCTCACATTTGTTCCACCTCTTTCATGTATGTCTATAGAGAGTAGCATTTATGGAAGAGGGGAAAAGCTTCCTCCCCCTGTGCTTTTGAACAGAAGTGAGTCAGCTATAAATTTTAACTGCATGTTTCAGTATTTTCTGTATTTTTTAAATTTTAGAATATGCTGCATTTGCTATTTTGACTGAATCCCTCATGGTAGTGTTTCTGTCACTGATCAGATGACTTATGTAACTGCTGTCTGCACAGATAATTGCAAATATTGAACATGCAGTTTGAAATCCATGAAGGGCAGGCTAGCTGAGCTCATTACATAAATTAGTCAAAAGACATAATTTGCTATGAGAGTTGTAAATTCTGTTTAATAATCATAATTTCCTATTTGAGTAATATGTAGACCACAAATTACTTGATGTAGTTCACAAATAATTGCAAGTAGAATATAAATGTTAGACATTCAATGCTATTCTTGGTCTGGTCAGGACTAGGGAAAAATAACAATTTTTCCAAATAAATTATTCATATTGAATTATTTACTAGACTGTTTGAACACCTATTTCTTTGGAAGTATTTTAGTCCTAATTTTCTGCCTGCTTACAATTATGTAAGTCAGGAGTTTTTTTCCCTGAAAATGTAGTAACATCTGGATAAAATTGATGTGAGTGTGTGGAGAACCACACCATGTATTTTCGCACATCTAACTGACAGAAAGTGGTTCTTCCTGTAGCATAGGGTTAGGGATGGTTCCCTGCCACCACCTCACCGGGCTCATGTTCATCACAGAGCACATACCCATCACTTGGCTCATGCAGATGAAATCCACCTGTCAGAGAGATCCAGGGACTGGTCTCTCTGTTGCTCATGACCATACACATGAGCAGGGTAGTGGATTTTAATTCAAAACTCTTTCTTGTTGGGTTCCATGCTACACTCCTGCAGTGTTCAACCAGTACCTATTGGCTAATTGGAATGATTTGTTCTCAGTGCTGGTGCAGTATTACGATTAATGCATATCACTGAATGGAGGAGAATGGGAAATGCCTGATGTGTGTTTCTTTTATGCCCAATGGGCAGTACCACAGCACGTATCATGTGTGTCTCCTTCCTTCCTTCCTTTTCAGTGGTATTCATTTCTATATCACGTTGTAAAAGACTGAGGTGTTTGAGAAGGAATGTGGGATTGAGAGCAAAGGCTCTCATCACAGCACAGATTGAGTTTCTCTCATGGCACTACCCAGCTGTTCTTACTGTTTCCTCCTCCTACAACGGTAGGTATCCTTCCAAAGCCACTGTGTAGTACTCAGTGTGAATTAATGAGCTTTTTCTTCAAAGGTGGTGCTTTCAAAGGTGGTTAAGAGAGTGCTGCTTGTCTGCTTAGCAAGACCTGCCTTTGTGAAAGTGTTGTCATTAGAAGATGTTCTCGTGGCCAGACTTCTGGCCATTGTGGATCACCTCTGGGTCATCTGCCTTGCCACTTGCAGTAATCTGTGTTTCCAGAGGACAACAGCTGGAGATCTTGTACTACTCAAGTCCTGTGCCTTGCATGCCTCTGCTTTTCTGTTTTAGATATGTAGGCATCACAAACAAGTTTGAATAGTGAAGAACATGAAAGAGTTCTCCACTCTAAGAGGTAGTGAAAAAGGAATTAAGGGCAGTATTTTCTCAAAGGTACACTAAAAGCTTTTTCAGCTTTTTGTACCTTGAAGCTGTTTTATGTAAAGGGGAATGACAGGTCGGGCTAAAAAATGAGGAGTTGTTGTAATTTTTTCTCTTACTGTTTTAACTAAGGACATTTGGCAGTCCTGTCCTGTAGTCAAAAGTATGGATGAGAGAAACCTGCAAGGTTATAAGTGTCTGGTGAGACACTTTGAGCCCAGGCAGATGAAGGTGGCAGAATTAGATTTAGACAAATAATAGAAATACTTTGACTAGATAAATTGATGTATTTTAGAGATTGTTGTTCACCAATCTCATGAAATCCAGAGCTCTAATAAGTTCCTGCTGTTGGATTTACAGTTAATATTTATATATATGAACCTGGGATTCTATTTTCCATTATTCAAGTCTCTATTTTTTTCATGTAGTAAAGAATTAACTTCAGTTTGACTTTAGGAAGAATTCTTTATGCTCTGGAGAGGAAGGCAAAAAGGTTCACCTGGTGATATCTGGTGATATTTTTGCGGTGTGGCGTCTAGTCATATGAACTGACTCTATGCTTTATCCATTCTTTACTATGTTTAACATAAGGTGTGCAGTGTGGATAGTGCATCATTGATGCAGCTGTTGCAGATGTAACTTTCTGATCATTCTAGCAACTTACGTGAAGAGAAAAGTGCAACGTAAAGGATTTTAGGAGGCTATGGATTTTAGTTTCCATCCCATGCAAGGGGGGAATGCCCTGGAGATTGCTTGGGGTGAAAAAGGCATCCAAATGGTGCCCTGTCAACAGTGTATGGATTCTCCTGTTTTATATAATACAGTGTGCAATACCTGAAAGAGATTTACCCTAGAAGTGAGAGATCTGTGGTGTTAGGAACTTTTTCTTGAAGAAAAATTAATTTGTGGGAACAAGATAAGGATGTGTTATGAAGGGATTCTATGTGTGTGCATGGGCTCTATGCATCTTGATCTCAGTGACTCCATCTAGTCCTTGTTTTCCTGAGGTGAATCTCTAAAATTTCCATTCTTTCATTGCTTCAGGTCAATGTGGTACTACAGCTGATAATGTTACCTTTGCTTTTCACAGATATATCTAGTATGGTTCCTTAGACATATAGTGTTGGAAGAAAACGTGTTTTAGTAATGCATGCTCATTCATGCAAAATTTTGGAAGACCTTACATATGATGGATTTTTTTTTTTTCCTTGTAAGAGATATTTCCTTTTCTTTTTTTTCATTGACCTGAAACAAGCTTGGGAAAATAACAATATGGTAGTATAGTTTCTTCCAGTTAACAGGGACTGTTAAACTTTTTATCAAATGTTGTCCTCAATGTTTTTGGAGAGCAGAGTATAAGGAGCTTATTGTGGAAGGAATTCCCAGCTCATCATTCACTGCCAAAGCTGTTTATTGTGAACTTAATATATTATTCTGAGGTATAGCCCAGTTCTCATTTTACCCTGGATTTGTAGGTCAATGAGCTGGTAATTCACTCCAAGCTCTGTAGGAAAACAGTCATTATGCAGTAGTCAACAGCAAGGACAGAGTAAAATATTTGCCCCAAAATTTCTTGCATGCTCTGGTTTCTTATGCTTTCTGTAAGATTGTATTTGTGTGTACAAAAGGATAGGAATGATATTCACAGATTGCCTCTGAGTAAAAGAAAAACTAGGAAAAATATTTGAGCTGACCACCCAAATTTTTTACATTGTCAACATTTATTTACTACTGAGGATTTCTTCCTCTGTTGTTTTTCAATGGTTTTGTACTGCAGAAATCCATGAATCCTTACAAAAATAGACTTTTCCCATCAGGGAAGCTTCCTTGTACAAGTTGTGTTGTATCATAAGGGAAGCATTTCCCTGGACTGCAATTCAGAGTACCCTATGTTGTTCAGTTTTCAAAGGTCTTTAGAGATTTTTTATTTTCTTAAGCAATATTGTTGGTGTACCTATTCTAGCTCGGTGTTTCTGTGCATCTCGGCTGCATTCTTCACTCAATGGCATGGTCCTGTTTGTAGAAAGGTACAGAAATAGGTAATGTATGGTTGGGTCATCCTGATAACATCTGTGGCCCCTGTGCTTCGGAGCATGTTTTGGCCCTTCAGAGAGAAGAATGGGTATTTCTTTTGCTGGTTAGCTGTCTTCTGGCTGGCAACACTGGCACATAAAAGCCTCCCCAGATCGTTCTGAAGACAAGCAACTGTCACAGTGAGGAGAGATGCACAGGAAGCAGGTTTGATTTTTTTTCACATTTCTCCTGCCAGAATGTCTGGCCTTGCCCTTAATCAGTGTGTTATTCAGAGTCATTTCAGCAAAGCACCGTAGGACCTAGAAACTGATGTTATTTATATATGATGCAGAGAAGATATAGAGAGAACTGGTGAATAATTGAGTTCTGAGGATTAAAATGACTGATGTGAAAATACTGAGTTTGACCTCTACCCTTTTGAAGCAAGGGCCACTGGAGAAAACAAAAATCCCTGCATAGTTATGGGGTGCTCTATTTATACTTAAAATAACAGGATTTTAGTCAGCTTACCAGGATTTTACAAGGTCATTTCTTTCTGTGATACAAAATTATTTGAAAACTAGAATGTGATCTGTAGCATTTTATACATATGTAAACATTATGCTGTTTGACTGATGGAGTAGATCATGCTGTATGACTTTGCATAATATTTTTCCCTTCACTGTAGGCATAACAAGGCTTGCATTACCACCTCATTACCATTCAGTGTCAAAGCTTATAGCTGAGATATTTCTCAAGCAGGTCAGATCCTTCAGAGCTTGTTGGGTTTTCTATCAACTGAAAATAACACTTACTAGGTAAAAAGGCAGAGAATTGCCCACTGCTTAAGAAGGAATATAAAAGTCAGGGGTCAAAAGAAGATCAGTGAAGAGAGCCTGACAAGAATTTTAGCAAGGTGTTCTTTCAGCTGAGCCTGGGAGGCATACTTAATTTTGGTTACCTGGATTATTTCTGTCTGAAAACAGAGTATCTATGTTAAAAGTAAAGATAAAGTCTTGGGAACAGAGATTAGCTTGCTCTGTTCCCCAGTGGTGCCTCTCGGATTAATTTCATAATTTTCAGTCAAGATAAGAATCTTCCCTGTGCAAAAATAGCACAGCAAAGAAAGGAGAAAAATTGATGATGACTAATGAGATCCATTGCAAGATGTACAAGCAAATGTATTGAGGCAAAATCTTCTACTTGAAAGAGGTTTGCCCATTCTTGCAATTTTTACTTACAGAGGGAAGGAAATTGTAATAATTCTAATTTAAGTCAACAAATTGCAGTGAAGAATATTGCTATTGAGATAATTTCTGATACTTGTGTCTTTCAAAGAAAACAACTAATTAGTGTCCTTGATGCTGCACTTGCTGCATTTTCTCTGACCTCGAGGGGAAAAAACATCACTATATCTTTCATGTACTTCAAAGAGCCATCTCTGACCTGCCTTGTCTCACGGAGCCTATTTCTTCATTGCCACCAGCAGGAAGTTTTCACTCTCAGACTTCAGGGATGATTCATAATTGAACAAAGCTCTCCGTGGTTTGGAGAAGAAATCAGAAGTCACAGCCATTTGGTCTGCTATCATTTGTTTTCTTACACCACAAATGACACTAGAAACAGTGGTTTGATGGAAGGCAAAGCTCTTCCAAGAAGCTCAGCTCCCATTTTGGTCCCACTGTCAGATTCTGGTGCCTCTCTGCTAATATCATCCTGCTCCTTACTCCATGGAAAGTCTTGGGATTTTAGTGAGAAAACTTGTGAAATGAAGTGTTTCACAGCAGAAGTGAAAGAACAGAGCATGGAAATAGCAGTAAAACTATTGCAAAGAAAGGCAGTTTTTTATCTAGACATTTCATTGGCAAGAGGTATTTCTAAATTAGCAGTATAATCAGTGTAAAAGGTGCAACTACCATTCTGTCTCTTCAGCTTTAGTATTGGCTTAAATGAGGCTTTTCTTTTTTTTAAGGGTTTTTTTTTTTACAAGCTATTTATCCAAGCAATTTCTCATTCTGATATTTGTTGATTACTAAAAATAAAATTTCTGTACTGTTCTACAGAAGCATTGGGCCAGTCTGAGGTGGTCAGCACCAGCACATGTTTAATAGCAGGCTTGTTTTCTACAATCAGAAAGAAATCAAGGCAGCAAAAAGATGAGAGTTCTTTTCTTGCTTTTCTGTTTCAGAATTGTTTGAATGCAAACAGGATAGGAACTTCACAATAACAAATCTGTCCAAATGAAATTTGTCAGGCTGTTGAATTCTCTGACAGGTAAAAAATGACATATATTTAAGTATAACCAATGAACTTACCTCAGACTACCAGCAAAGGCCATAATGTCTCAAAAATACTGATATCATTGCTGTGCACATGTCTTACTGATTTTCTGGACTTTTACAAACCTTTGATAAGCATTAATCCCCACCGTATGCCAGTGGGATACAAAAAGGTTATGGTTGTTTCCAGTCTATAGATCCCCTGAGAAATAAATGCTGCTTCTTGGTACTTCAGAAATAATTTTTTCCTGCCCTTTTCCCTGCCATTTCCTCAATCCTTTGTAAAGCATCTCAGCAGAGGGCAAGATGCAGTGCTTTATATTTTAACAATGCTACTTGTTATTATTTCTCTCTTTTCTTTTTATTACGACTTTCTGGCTGTTTACGTGTCAAGTCCCAGGAACTGCCCTTTGAAGTTGATGGTACAGTACCCAACAGCTAAAAGGCCTATCCCACTAAGATAATAATTGTTCAGGTATATTGTAGGTAGACTAAAGCAAGGGAGCAGGCTGCTGAAAGGCATCTCAGCAGCTCATAACAATACCTCTCTGTGGAAATGACATTTGGGGAACAAATAGCACTGAAAAACAGTTTGTGATTAATCTGTGTGGTAGTTGCAAAACTACCCACATCCAATTGACAGTAAATGCTAGATGGACTCCAAGAGACATAAAATGGCCATTTAGTCTTTGTGCAGCCTTAATTCTTGTGAGAAATGCCCAACCAAAAGTAGGGAGAAAAGTTTATTTTCTTTCTTCTGGGTTCTTTGAAGTAAAAACAGTATCTCAGGCTGGCACAAGGTGTGACAGAGTAGGCATTATGGACTGAACATCCTAGCATGAAAGGTGGAAAGGTGTTGACAGCACAAAACAAGATTCAGAAGTTTTAATGTATAATTTAAGCTACCCTGTGTCTTGACACAACAGCTCTAAAATGCAGCCCTTTCCATCATCAGAATATTCTCAAGGAGCTCAGGTTCCAAATAAAAATGGCCATGTGTGTATCTCACGGAACAGTACAATTTTAAAATACTGTTTTATAAAATGGTGACTTCTGGTTGATCAGTAATTTTTCCTCTTAACTGGTCTGATTTGTGTGTGGTAGGATGTAGAGTGCAAACTGGTGCTCTTTTTCTCAACTATCTCTAGCTATCTTTATCTCAAGTCTCTGTACTTTTGTAGCTCAGTGCCTTACTCCCATTTTCTGCTTTCCTTCCTCTGCTTCCCATTCCAACCAAGTCACTGAGTGAGAGCTTAAGTCAAGCCTGGAAAAGGATTTAGCTCCTATTTAAGTATATCTTTTAGCAGCTCACATGATGCTCAACAGTGCTGTGTGTTCTTCTGTTGAGACTCTTTTAGCAGTTTTTGGCAGGATTGGCAGTTTTCTGTAGTCAGAGTTTGACTACAATTTTCCCTGCAGTTTTTTAAAGCCAAAAGTCAACTGGATAAAAGTGATCTAAGCCTGACCTGATACAGAGACCTATTTCATTGTTACACTTTGAGTACTTCTTTCTACTCTAAAAGACTTGAAAATAATAATCTGCCTCCAGCACACAAAGAAAACAGAGCTTTTCTAGTATTTTTGTCTCCCCTCTTGGTCAGGAATAGCATCTCTGTGCAGGAAGATCCAGATCCCCTGCTAGCTTCCAGATCTTCCATTAGTAGCTGCAGGTGAGAGCAGCCCCAACATCTGGCAGCGCATCTGTTACCTCCAGAAAATGTACAGCTTTCTCTGAACATAATTACACATCAGACTTTTTCCAATCTGTTGCTTACATGGTTCCATTTAGTGCAGCCCAGATTTGTAACTATGTCTTGTAAGAGGCTTCTATATGTAGAATTAGATCTTTGGATTCCTTGGTGTGGATGCAGGCACCTGATTTTGCACATTTTATGATGTGTTATTTGTGTGATTTAGGTCTATTTTGGATCTTAAAACTCTTAAGCCTACAGAAAAAATGGGATCTTGTTATTTCCTACAGAAAATCTCAGTTTTTTCTAGAAAACCCAAATTGTCTATATTTCATGTGCCTAAATGTAAACATTACCAGGCAACTTTTCATATTTTTACATTTTCAACCAAAATTTTGAATTTTAAGGTTTCCACAAAAGCCTGCTTGCAATATGAAATATGAAGAGATGGGTTTTAGAATGATGCTCATTTCTTTATTGGTTTTAAGTAAAAGAAAAATGGCCTCTGTGCAAAACTAGGGGACTAACCCACATTCAGATGCTCTGCATTTACTAAGATCCAGCTCCTCAGGTTTTAATCAGTATATGATAGTATTTTGATTATATTCTATACCTGCTGATACTTTTTGGTTTAAAACCACATGAACACTTGACAATTAGTTATGATTTTTCAGTTTAAATAACGTGAACTTAGGCTATGAAAGTGTAGTTGAAAGTGAACAGAAAGTCATCAGAGTTTCTTGATGGCTTTAGGATTTTTTCCTGTCACAGTTAAATAAGCTACTTTTGGCATCTCTTTTAGGTAGTGGGCAATTAGCCAAAGCAGTTTCCAATTTGAGTGCTTTTAGTTCATCCAATTTGTAGGCCACAAGAGAAGATACCGTGGCATCAGATAAAATAATTACAGATATTCAGGTTACATCTAGAACACAAGATCCTTTTTTTTGGCCTCCTCATTTAAGAGAAACATCAATAAATTGAACCTATTTCACGGGAGATGATCAAGATGGAACTGGATATGGATCTGGACCTCCTCTGGTGAAGAAAGTCTGGGAGAGCTGAACTTGTTCAGCCTGGAGCAGAGATGATTTGGGAGGTCCTAGGAGCATCCCAGAGCATCTACAGGGAGGTCTTCGAGGAGATGGAGCCAGACTCTTCACAGCAGCATAGGGCAGGAAGGTCAGTGACAATGAACATAAAATTAAATGGGAGAAGTTCAGAGTGGATGTAGGGAGATACTATTTCCCCTGACTGCCTGAGGGCAGTCTGACAGTGACACGCTGCTCAGGGAGGCTGTGCAGGCTTCATCCTTGGAAGTTTACAAAACGTGACTGGTTGAAGCCCTGAACAGCTTGATCTTACCTCAGGACGGACCCTTGGATGAGCAGGAGGTTGGACCAGAATACTCCTGAGGTGCTTTCTGGACTGCACTGTGCTATGATCCTTTTTTGAAAATTATGGCTATGAAAAGGGTATCTTCAGGCATTGCATTGAATCTCCTGGAGCTGCAGGAGTGTTTGGAAAGTTGTAGTAGCTTATGGAAAGTGATGTTTATGTTTCCTGCATGGTAGAAGGTCTCCTCCTGACCGCTAGGCTTTAGTTACAGTTTCCAGGAATTAAACGTCAAGCAGATCATTCTCATCTGAATAAAATTTTCTTGCTGGAAAAGCAGAAGAGAGTGAGAGGATCTGAACTTAGTGAAGTGCTTCATACCTCCTCTTTGCTAGAGCAAAAGTAGTAGTTCACTTTCTAAGCAGCTTTATACAGCTGCTGAGTGATTGACAGCATGGACTTTTTTGGAACTCCTGAGTTGGTCAAAATGTGGAAGAGTTTGTTTGTTATGGGAGTCAGGCCACTAAGGTTGGCTGTCTCCCACTTTTGGCAGGAAAAATTAGGAGTATGTTGTGGTTAAAGACTGAATTGAGGAAATATACACAGAAGTTTAAGCTTAGTCTGTCTCTGGGAGACAAGAAGGATAAATTCTCCATTAATTGCCTGAAAGACCCAGAGATTTCTGAGAAGCAATGAAGTTTGGTTGCCTGATGTCATGTCATACTGGTGAACTTAGCTAATGACCCTGCCCAGATTTCCTGGGAGTCTTGGGGGAGAGTTTTTTACTTCAGATTCACCTTTGCAAATTGAGGGTAATGACAATTGCCCGTCAGCCTCAGAGGAATAGTGAAGATTAATAGCATAGTGTTTATTGCGCTGTGAATATTTGAAGCCCATTCCCACTCCAGATGTTTGTGTGATTATTTCAAATCCATGGAGATGTATGCCTCAGGACAAACACGATGGTAGATTTCTCAGTGTCTCTGGTCAAAAAAAACTGTTTTGGAGGAAAAAAACATAGGGAAATTTTAACTTTGACTGGTGGTTTCTGAAATAGTCTGTGGAATATGACCACATGTTTTGTGTTTCATTTAGAAAGCAATGGTAGAAATCTTCATGACCGATGGACCCTACTCCATATGGCTTCTTGGCACATGGGCATGTGTTCAGGACAACAGTAATTACATTATTTGTATCTCCGTATTCACTGTGGAGATCTGTTAGTACTTTCAGTACTGTGTTTTCTCTGTAGCCTGGCTGCTTGTATTTGAAACATTACAAGCATGAGTTTCACCATATTGATGTGACTGTGCTTGGTCCAACTGGTCTGAGAGCTGCTATATTTGCATTTCATGGAGTAGGGACCTTAAAGATCATCTACTTCCAACCCCCTGCCATAGGAGGGACACCTTCTACTAGACCAGGTGGTGTAGTAGATGAGAATGAGTGGGACATAGTAAAGTCCTGGCAGAACTGTTGTATTGAGCTGACTGTGGCCTTCCCTTCACCACCCTCAGTGGCACTATAGGGACACAGAGCTGTGCAAAAGTGAAGATGCTCCGTGCTTGAGTGGAACCTGCTTCCACGCTGGGGGAAGGTGGAGAGTTTGCTGCTGTGTACATGGCTGTAATCGATGGTGACATCATATAGCTGGTTGCCAGAGAGATTGGATTGCCCTTGTGATCATTTCACCTGATCTTGGGCTGATGTTCAGCTGGCTTCAGGGCATTTTAATTATCAGCACACTGGCTATTGGACCAACCATCTCATCTGGTTGCTGGCACTGTTTATGTGTGTCTAAGCATATCAGATATTCCTCATTAACTTCTGCAATAATATTCAGACAGAAAGTCCTAGGAACTCTTCCAGCTAATCCCCATTTTGGCTGCTGACCAAATAAGGCTTTATATGGCACAACTGTAATTGCTTCATTCGTATGGTATTGATCTGCCATTAGGCAAAACACAAGCCAGCATTTCACTAGGGCACAGGTTGTGCAGTGCTCTTTATTGTATGCATTGCAGTTGCAGCTCCAGTTCCCACCTGGGAAATAGCTCCTCTTTTTTTCTTTCAGTCTCTGCTTCTAACTGAAGTGATGAACTTCAAAGTGCTTGCACCAAAGCTTAAGAAAACATGTCTTAGCTGGAATCTTTTCATTTATTTCCTTCCTTCTAATCCTTCTTTATGAAACACATCAGTATGGAGGCACAAAGAAGTGTGTATGTAATGTTACAGAAATCCCTCATGCCTTTTCTCAGTCTAAGTTTAGACCTGCCAGAAGTGTAGCAACCATACAGATCTCATGAATTAGTGATCTGTTTCTGGCGACAGTAAAAGTCAAGAATCCATCCTGATTTCTGTGCTGCCAGTGGCTTTTGGCATAGTGGCCATGTTCCATTAATAACTTCATGGACATTGATGTCAGTGGATGAATTCCCTCAGAAGCGAACAGCAGTTTTGCCCTGCAGCTTGCCCATGTGGAGTTGTTTTTCGTACTAGGAAAAAATTGTTGAAGATCTTGCTTGTATTGCAACACTTTTACTACTGTACAGAATGCTGATGGTATTTGGCATCCTTCATTCTCATTAAGGTGAGACTACAGCTTGGTGGCTGAAAGGTCTAACCAGACAGGCAAAAGATTAGAAACAGTACCTTAGAAACAGAACAAGCATGGGCTTGTTCCTAGAATAAAGATGTAGACATTAACAGAATGACAGAATCACAGAATAGTTTGGGTGTGAAGGGACCTTTAAGGGTCATCTAGTCCAACCCTTCTGCAATGTGAAGGGACTGAGCAGGTTGCTCTGAGCTCAGTCCAGCCTGACCTGGAATGTTTCCAGGGATGAGACATGTCTCTGGACAACCCATCCAGTGTTTTACCATCCTTATTGTAAGAAATTTGTTCCTCATGTCTACTCTAAGTCTACCTTATGTTAGTCTAAATCCTAGTCCATCCCGTTGTGGAGTTTCCCAGAGCTGGATGGAGTATTCACAGGAGTGGAGTAGAGGAGCAGAATCACCTCCTTTGGCCTGCTGGCCATGCTTCTTTTTATGAATTCAACTGAATTTGACCACTCCATGAATTCCTGCGAACAGCAGTAGGAATTTTGTGCCCAAATGCAGCTGCTGGGAAGATAGCAGAAGCTGGGTTTTTTTCTTTCACTGTCGATCTTGCCACAGATACCTATATATGACACCCCGAAAGTGGTTAAATGCAACTCCTTTTGGATGACTGTCCTCTGAGGACGTCTCAGAAATATTAGCTAGGTTAGGTCTTTTATCATCTTTTATGGAGAATCATAAGCTGACGGTGAGATAGTTTATGAAAAAGGCATGCAGAGACGCTCAGGTGAACACTTTCCCTTGTAGAAGTCACTCCATTGTGACCACTGATGTTTTTCTGCCATTTCTGAATCTTAGACATCTTACACTAATCAGGTCGTCTTGTGAGATCCTGATGCTTGCAAGAAGGAAAATACAGCAACATATGAGTAGAAAACAGAAGACCGTTTCAGATGTAGCTCATCTTACTCATCATTGTATGTTCATAAATGGTGGATTCAGCCTGACATTACTGAAAAGTTGGAGAAGTCTGAGAGTGAAATCTTTTCAATTATTTCCAAATTTGAATCAAATCTTCAAAAATGCCAGGTATGTTCAATACTGCATTAAGATCTTGGGGTTATTATTATGCCCTCTACCCACTAAATAGAAAATACATTCATAGCACACTGAGATATGAGGCTGATTAGGAACAAGAAAACTTAATTTTAAAACTTAATTTTAAAACTTAATTTTAAAACTTAATTTAGCCCAGCAGGATATTTTATTTTCCATGATTTGTAGTGAGATTCAGCAATGAGGTCTGACTCCTTTTGGAGGTCACAGTAACACTTCTTATGGGATAGGTGACTCAACCTAGGACTGGGTCTTCCTGCAGAGGAAAGCTGTGAAATGCTCAGTCAAATGTACAATATTTCTGCCACTGCTGGGCTGTGTTGAATGGAGTGAAAAATTAGAAGCTGCTAAAACAGCTGCCACCTGCTTTTGATGTAGTAAAATCTTCCTCTGAGTAAGGTGGCCAGAGTTGGTGATCTTAATAGGCTGTCTCGTAATCCATCAGTGATACCAAATGGATTGAGGTAGATGTAAAGAAGCAACAACTTTCTAAGTTAGAAGGAACCACACCATATTTCTATTCAATAAGCACTGAATTGCATCCAAAAGAGATATGTTTTCCTAGCCTGATTCTGGGGTGTCACTTTGTGGCATTCAGAAACATAAATTTAAAATGCCTTACAAATATGGTTAAGATACCATATAAAGAAAAATTTAAATCTTCTGGCCAAGGTCAGTAATGGTGAATAATGTTTTCAATCCTGTAAAATCATCCGTTTGAAAAACAGCTAGATCAGTTGTGCAGGCAGTAAACTGCAGCATTTGGCTTTTTCTGGAATGTCTACAGGAGAGACATTAGGAGCGTGTGTTACATGTGCCTGTCCTGGGTAACAAAACATAGTGTCACTGCAAGAGGCTTACAGTGATGCAGTCTGAGTAGGAGAGGAGAGGGACAGCATGAGACACGATGGGTCTTCACTGCTGTGACCCTCGCCTCAAGCTGCTACTCCCTGACTTTCAGCAGCCAGCACAGATGGAACCTCTGCCTGGTGCTGAACCACATGCTGTGCATTGCCGTGAAATCCCTACCTGTCTCTGCCAATACTGCCACTTCCTTTCGGCTGGGGGACCCTAAATGTAGGAGTTACTGTAGAGGGAGGTGAAACCATATCCAAACATCCTGCTGCAACAAAACCGTGAGTCGAGGTCTGCTCCACCTAAGGTGTAAAAAGGAAAAGGCTTTTTGCCAGCTGATACCTTAAATGGCTACCTAGAAACAGAGACTAGACAGGAATAAAGGAATAAAGGAGGTATATATTTGAAAGGCCTTCAGAGGTACCCTCTGGGCTCCAGAGGATCCTGCCTCAGTGGATCCCAAAATGGATGACAGATCACGAGTTCTTCACACTTTTATATCAGCATAAATTCACCAACCAGATGATGGAATTTCACCACCAGCCAATGATGGAACTTCCCCAAGTTTACCCCCCTCTCCCCAAGATGAAGGTTTACAGTTCTTGGGCCTAGGACGGTCTGGGTGTCCTTGGAGAGCAAGCTGGAGAGGCTTTGTTATGTCTGTGTGAGCATGAGAGAGCAGCATTTAGCAAGCTACAGGAAACTTCAGAGTTACACTAGCAGTACAGGATTTGAAACATATAAAAGTTAAAACCTAAGGCATCACAGCCATGCCAGAGGTGAATGTTGCCCCATCCGAAAGCATTATGTCTTGTGGGGGGGACACATGTACCTAAACATGCTCATTTTACAGATTTCATTTTTTAAAATATTACTGTAAATGCTTTCAGCAATATAAAATGCGTAAAACCCACAAATGGACCAGGGTAACTAATGTTTCTGAGGTGAAAGAGGGTTTAGAGGCACTTGGCAGTGGACTGAGCTTATCCTGAGAGCAATTCCTGCAGCGTGGAGACAATTTTACACTGGTGCTCAGACACTTTTGAAAAATACCACTCAAGTGAGGGATTTACTGAGGGTGTTGAAACACTGGCATGGGTTACCAGCATTGTTGTGGATGCTCCTTCTCTGGAAGTGTTTGAGGCCAGGTTGGATGGGGCTTTGAGTGACTCATTCTAGAAGAACATTTCCCTGCCTCCATGGCAGGGGAGTTGGAACTAGATGATCTTTAAAGGCCCTTCCAACCCAAACCATTCTATGATGCTATGATTCTAAGCCTTTAAAACATGTGTTCTGAGTTGCAGGTGTTGGGCTGCAGCAGCCTATTCACATAATCCTTGCTGGACCAGCAAGAAAAATAAATGCACTGCTTAATGAGAACAAGATTAGGTAGTTGTTAGCAGAAATTAAAATAGCTCAGAGTTGAGAGAAACTACCATTTGTGCTGCTGCTAAAGACTGTGTACTGAACCAAAATGAACAGTTTCTCTGGGGACAATTTTATGTGTTTTTTATTTACAGCAAAGTTTTCTATAAAGCAGAGAAACAAGCTGAGTTTCAATCCCAGGTCAACTGCTGTTGTTTTTACACAAGCAAAATATATATTTAATTGCTTGTGCCAAGAAGTGTTTGCATACTGTAATTGGAATATCTTGCTGCAAAACAGCTTTCAATCTATATAAATATTTTAAACTACAGTCATCAGACCTCTAGCTGGTGTAAATTGTCAGAACCTCTTTGAATTCAAAGCAGCTATGGCAATTTTTAGCAGCAGTGGGTCTCCCATTAATTGGAAGTCCTGCTGATCCTCAAGGTGTCAGTTTGGCTCATATTTGTTTACAAAGCTCAGCTCGAGGAACTAAACTTAGGGTATACATAGAAGCTGTAAATACTCACTGCCCCTGGAAATTAACCATCTTATTTGGATGGCTAAATGAAGAGTGCTATACTTATTTTAATTAGCCACAGCACACAGAAAAGTATCTGAGTGCTGCTGTAAATTTCCCATCTCTAAATAAATACGAATAAACATAAATTCTTGTAAAAATATTTTATTCTTATTATTTGACTAATATTTTGATATATTTTTCTGTAAGAGGTGTTTTAAATGCAGTTGGACAGGGGATTTTAGGATAATGTTTTTAAAAGGCATCAGCTTCTGTGTAACGCAGCACAGATTTTGCTCAGAGCTTTTTTGCAATACTTTGGCTTTCTACAGGCCAACCAGTTCTTCAGGGGGATGTGAATTTTGCAAGATGGAATCCAGGAGGCATGCACTGTTCTAGTGGGTCCTGAGCTGGGCCTGACCATGCTGCTGTGATGGCTGATCATGTCCTTTCCTTGATAAACATGAATATAGAAATGGAAGAGCTTGGCAGAAAAGCCTGAACCCACTGCAGAAGAGCTAGTATTATTGTGAAGACTCGCAACATGAATACTAGCAGTTCTTCATTTAATAGAAATAGGCTCTATTTTGTCTGAACTAACATGTGAAAATGTTTTGATGACTGCTGTGCTTCAGTATTTGAATACAATTTTTTTCATACAAATAACATGAGAGCATGCAAACCTTTATAAATCCCAGAAGAAATATTGCCTATGTAAGATCTTGAATGTGTTTAAGAGGACATGCTTTTAAAGCAGGCCTTTTGTCATTTAAGTTTAGGTTATTTTTCTTGTAAAAGTGTTCATGCATTAGCTCTCCTTTTTAATATTTACATTATTGATCCTTCAAGCTTTCCAAGTACACAGTGATGTAAGCTTTGGCTACATCTTTCTCATTAACAGAGTGCTTGTTTAGTTCCTAATTTATTAAACATATTCAGCCAGTGCCATGCAGCTTTACACTTAATTTCTCTTGATGAATTGTCAAACACCCTTAAACTGCACTACATTTGTGTAGTGTTACAATCTGCCATCAGTGCTTTTCAAAACATGGATGAAATAAACAGCTCAAAAGATGCGCAGGTCTTAATTTTTTGCTTGGTAAGGTTGCATTTTAATTCTTCCTGTTAAAAATCATTTGAATGGAAGATACATACAAGCCATAAAAATGCACCCACTTCTGTTTCACTAAGCACATTTAAGACAGATACTCAGCTGCATCCAGGAAGCGCTAGGCTAGGGGGTGAAGAGAGGCTTCTGACAGCTGTGGCCTCCTCTTCCCAAGCCACCTGGGCTGGATACAGATTTGATCATGGGAGAATAACTGCAGCTCACATGGCTGAAATAAGGTCGCTGGACTTGGCTTCACCGAGCACCCTCTCTGCCTTGTCCTGCGGGAGGATGCCCTCCAGCCTGCACCAGGAGCGCCCAGGGGCTGGTCTGCATGATGGCTGCACCAGCAGGTAGCTGCAGGGAGAGACATCCAAAGTGCAAGGAAGAAAATTATCTTGGAGTTGCTTGAGACACAGCATCAGTAGCCAACACTGGCTGTGACATTGCAGGAAAGCTTGTTCCTTTAGTGAAGATGCACCACAACATCTGTGGGTTTGCTTCCCATTGGGCAGTAGTTTACTGATCCCTCCTTCTTTCCAGGCACCAGTTATATAGGAGTATATATACAACAAGCTCACAGGACAATGTGGTCATGTATTTTATTGTAATAGAAAGGAAGCCTCTGTATTTTGCCAGTTGGTCCCTACCTCACGCATGGCCCACCTATGGGGCTTTGCTCATGTAACATTCAGGTAGGTACTCCTTGTTGAACCTTGCTGTATGTTCAGAGTACCTTAGGTTAACCAGAGATGTCATCTCTCTGCACCACGTGACTTCCAAGTGACTGAACGATTTCTGAGACTTTGAAATCCATTGTGGGAAGGATTGGTTAAAGGCCTTTTGGAGGGTTGGGGTCTCTGCTCTGCTTCTACCTCAGCAGATGCAGTGGAGCCTCAGCATTTCTGGGATGATGGGCTGTGCAGTATGGCTGAAATTTAAACAAGGTTGTCTCTGTGCATGTAGGGCCTTATTAATGAGTCATGCTATTTTTGCACATCTTGCTCGTTCCCCATTGCAAGTGAATATCCTCAGCTCTAAGCAGTGAAACAACAGTGCCGCCGTCTGTGATGATAACTGCAGAATTGTACTCAGAATCTACCCAGGATGCAGGGAAGTATTTTTGCTATCTAACATGCCAGATACACCGAATTTATGAGACTAAGTTCAAGAAAGGGATTCAGGAAAATGTCAAAGCTGTTTAAATAGCTGAAACATTTAAGTTTTCCTGGCAAAGCTCTACCCACTGCCTTAAAAGATTGTTATTAAATGCCTACAGCAGAGATTCTGCCTTTGTTGTAATGAGTACTTTGGGACCTGTCTGTGCCTTTATGCCACTATCCAGTATTTAGTATTCAAAAGTGGATATTCTAAGATCTTACATCAGCCTCCATGATCCATGCCAAGGCTGAATGGTTGAAATTGTATTTGAGGGTGGTGCTGAATGGTGCAGATGGGTGGTGCTTTCCACCCATCCTCTGAACCATGGTGCATCCAGAGATTTTGGGAACTGAATGACTTAAACACAAAGCAGCTGTGGCTGAGAATATACATATTTGCATACAGGTATACATACACCTGGATACATATTTAGCCTAACCAGGCTGGAGAGAGTCTTTTCTGTCTGTTGTGTGTATTCAAGCTCTGGGCATTAGGCTGTAAGAACAGGCTTGATCCTACTGAGCAGAATGCATTTCATGTTTTAGTTCCTGATTTCTAAGAAGTGCTGAGCTGCTGTGCTGAAATTGATGTCGAAAGTGTTGCATTAGGCAAAATTTGGTGTCCCTTTTCATGGCATTCCGCTATGACTGTCTCAGATTCCAAGCACTGTTTGTGATGTTGGTTGTGGTGGTCCCTAGCCTGGACCTCCATCTCATTCCTTCATGGTGCAGGGACCTCTGTGTGTCTTTATCAGCTGTGGAAATGCCCCCCCTGTGGTTGAGCATGTACATGAGCTGGATACCACAGTGTTGTGCACCGTGGTGTTCAGATCATCTGTTGCACACCTCCCTCACTGCTTCTTACAGACTGAAGTTCAACAAATGGGTCAACTGCTAACCACTAATGTGACCCAAACTCAATGGAAGTCAAAGCAAACCTCTCTGCCAGCTTCCCTAGGCTTTGGGCAAACACCGTGCTGCAACTCTTTTGGATAACGAATGAGGTATCCCTGCTGGAATCACTGATGTTATTTTGCAAGGGAATGGGTAGTCATGTTGTCATCTGCCTGTGAAGTTTTATCTTTTGATAGCTGTGTAAGGTGTATCTGTAGCTGGCACAGATAGGCTCTTTAAAAAAAAGAAGTGATACTAATTAATATTTTAAAGTTTATAGGGAGATGGACAGTGATTTTAAATGAGTGAAAATGATTTAATTCTCATCATGTTTTCCGTACTGTAATTCTAAATTGCTTAAAAATAGCTGTGATCCATACATTGAAATCACTGTCCATGCACCCAAGTACTTGTGAAGTGAGGGCTGCAGTTTTGTCTGAACTGGCTTGACTATTGCATGCAAGGACTCTGTTTTCTTCTGAGTAATGGAAAAGGCAGGACTGTGCAGTGACACCAAGCATTAAGAGTCAAATATTAAAGCCCTTGCTTGCTTTCTACTATCAAACCCTGACTCTTGCAAAGACATCGATTCCTTTATTGAGGAATACATTGTCTTTAGTGGGAGTTTGGACTAAGTGTGGTGTTGAGGATACAGTCTGAATTTTTGAGATGAAAGAAAAGTTTCTGCCATGGAAACTCAGGTTTCCGAATGCCTGCCTCTGTGGCAGAACAAAGCACTTTCTAGGATGAATATGGGTGATCTAGGCTGGCTCTGAGATCTTGGTATATAATTTTCGATGCAGTCACCATTGCATATTTTAGGCTCTCAGTTATATCTGGGATGTACAGCAGTGTTGAGCAAAGGATCTCTGTGTTTTGCTGACCAGAGGGAAATTTTTTATTTCCACATATTGAGGTGGACCTGAGTAACAAAGCAACAGAGAAAGCAGTGTGAAACTAACCTGGTTTTACATGGCCTACTAGACATGATGAGGACAATAATGTGTTACATTTATAAACAATACAGTTAATTTCAGAGCAATGATTGCAGCTTAAATCCACATTTACTTCTTCATCCTTTTTATTTCCATTTCTCTATTGTGCTGTGAAACTGTCTATGGATATGGCTAATAACCCAGCTAAATAACCCTCTCATGAATGGGTTTCATTTATTTATTTATTTATTACTCTAGGATTACTATCAACCAGCTGCAGCTTCTCTAAATTACTGTGGGAAAATTTTCCTTGATGATCTTTAATGCTGTGAAAGATAAATTTGAATATTTGGCAAGTGAGAAAGCTCTTTCCCTTCAACGTGAAAGTTAACCATGAAAACTTAACATTAGTTTGCAAAGACATCATCTAGTTATTTTTAATTCATCTTGGAATAGCCAAATGAAAGCTGTAAGTAGACATTATCTTGGAAAAAAGTTGTAAATTACCAGGTAACATCTTCGCCCAAAATAAGAGAAAGATTGGAAAGAAAAAAAACTTTCTGAGGATTTTAGCATGAAGACTTTGTCTAATTTGGTGAGCTTTAATGTTCACACTTGAGAGACTACAGCTTTGAGGAAGTAGTATGAAGATGCTTTTTTCAGATAGACAGACTGAAAGGGCTTCCCATCTGCTTTAAAATCAGACTGAGATTAAGTGGCTTGTTGAATTGAGAGTTAGTGATATTCCTTGAGATACATTTCAATTTTTGTGGGAGTGATCAATCCTTCCTGCATCTGTAGAACTGTCAAAGCAGCTGCTTATGTTATTGCTGCCCAATGTGACAATTTGACATGGCAGCATTAAATTAGACCTTGGTTTGGATCCTGTTGAAGCGAGTTTTGACATTGACTTTTGTAGACAGCAGGCTCCAGATATAAATCTAAGCCATTTTCAGAATAAGTAATGTTGTTCAGCATCAAAAAAATAGTGTTTCCAGGATCATCTTTCATCTATGGCCCAGTCCCAGAGTCCCTAAAAAGGTAACATTTATGTTTAGTGTTCTGGAAATCTGTCTGTTAAGTGGCAAGACTGGCCACACAGTTACCTTTCTGAATGGGGCAAACGGACTGAAAGCACAAGCTTTGTAATTAAAAGCTGAGTATGAAAAATCTGTAGTAAATATGACTGGTTCAAAAGCAATTGCTACCAGGAACAAAAGGGACAAATGAACAATTTCATTCCAATTTTGCAATTGCTTCTCTCCCTCTGGAGTGTGAACCATAATTAGACCACTTATACAAAATCACATTTGTCAGCCTGGCTGCTAAATTCCCCTTAAAGATTTATCCACAAAGAGCATTCTGTTATCACTCTCACTACAGCCTACAGTTCTCATTTTCACTTTCAGGGACAGACAAGCAATTACTTTATCTCTATTGAAAATCTCATATAAATCTAACTGCAGTGAAGTTAAGTAACATCAGATCTACACACAAGCAGTTTCCAAATCATTACTTCGTGACCAACCAGCAAGGACCTGTCTTTCATCCAGGAGGAGCTTTATGCAAAGCTGTTACCAGAAGACAGTAAAGGTTTGTCCTGAAGCTGACATTTGTCCCACAGAGGGACGACTGTAGTAAAGGACTCTCCATGAACTATGAAGTACCACTGTCTGTACCTGTTTGCCAGGAAGATTAAGATTAAGATTAAGATTAAGATTAAGATCTCTCTCTTAATAAGTGAGAGAAAAATTTCCATACTAAGACTAGAAAGGACCCCCAGGGGCCAGAGAACAGCCATCTCTAGAGAGGCTGAATCACAAGCCCCACTGTCTTCTGGTGCCATATGATTTTATAGAGCCCTGCTGCCAGTGGATCTCTTTCTGGCTCATCTCCCAGTGCTTTAAAGGTATTGCATCCTCTCATTTTTGTTGAGGTGAGGATGCCATTGACAGTCATATTTCTTGTCATATCCCACTCAGTCCTGACAGACAGATTGTGAGAGCATTAAACAAATTTAGAGAGAGAAACTCCATCTTTCTCAACCCCTCATCATCCCCAAAGAGCAGTAGTCAAGCTACTGACACATCACAAATACTTTGGAGATTAATTGTGCCACTGGTCCATGTGCCTCTGCAGATCCACAAGCAAGCTTGTGCAGACACCTGTCGGAGAGACTGTGTCTGATAGGCATGGATACACTAGGGACCTCTAGACATAAAAATAGGAAGATACAATTTTACCAATACTAATGTAGTTGTGTCTCTTAGGATCTGTGACTGTTTAGGGTCTTAGTTCTAGAGATAGGAAGTCGTACACTTAAACAAGTGCAAAGTTTCCTTTGGAGATGATGAAGGCTGCATAAATACCTTGGTAGATTAGTTATCAACTGATTTTAAAATGTTACATAGTGACTATAGCCACTATCGTAAATCCAGATGCCTTACATTCGGGTTTGTATGGTGGTCTGCACTGTCTAACCTTTGCCATCTGGACACCTAAAGGGAAATCTCTGAGCACGCACAGAAGCACCTGCATCCTAGGACCAGCTATGTCCAAGCTCTTGCCTGAGTTTCAGTACAATTCCAGCAGCCTTGAGTTCATACAGAAGCACTGGTTCTGTGCTTTAGCCTTTGTGTTGGCAATGCCCCTCTGCCTGCACAGATCCAGTCTCTCTCAGGCGTTTCTCTCCTCTGAAAAAAGAGCATTTAACCATGATACGGAGGACACCAGGCTCACAGAACCCCTTTCATTCTGTTGTGCCCATGCCACTGTGCTGCTAGCAAAGCAGGATTTGTCTTTCATCCAGTGGTAGCATAACGTGTGTGAACTCTCCAGGGAAAAGTCCTCAGGATGTTTGAAAAACCATCTTGTATCTCAGGTCCTCAGGATGTCCAAAAAACCTTCTTGCCTCTCAGCACTTAGCTAATTGGCTGGCTTTGCTCTTCCCAGTGCTTGAGCTTCAGTTTGACTGCACTGTTCCCAAGTTTTCCCTGTGCAGACACCCTTCACCACCACCTTCCTCCTCCATAGCGCAGGTGCTCTTTGGGCTGGGACACAGGGTGCTCTCCCAGAATAGCAGGGCAGTCCCTGGAGTCATGGCACTGAGCTAGACCCCAGGTCCTGCCTTTCACCTAAGTCTCTGATGTGCAGAAGGAGCAGGACTCTGGAGCCTGCATCCCAATGTACGGATGTGCCAGCAGCACGGCTTCAGACAGACCTTTGTCCAGTGCTTTCTATTGACTGGCTCTGGACAGCACCTCAGTCAGTGTGTAAGCTGTTAGTGCTCCTCCTCAGCTCTTCCTCCCACAGTCTGTTTCTGCAGCCCTAATCCATGGCTCGTGAGGGATCAGTCTGAAATGCTACGTGTCAGAACTGTAGTGCCACAGTGGCTGGCAGTGTCTAGCACAGGCAGTCTGGATCTTGCCTCTTCAGTACGTGGGGATACAGTTTCTCATCTGCTTGAAAAAACAGCCTGGGCCCACACTAAACATACTTTTAATATAGATTCAAATAAATCTGTGCAAATCATTTTTATTTCCAGGCAGAATTTTATCATCATTTTGCAAAAATAGTTTGGGTTGGTTGATAGAACTTTTTCATTAAAATCCAAGCTGTTCTGAAAATTGTTCCTGCAACTGGAAACGCATTTTTCACATTTGGAAGTAACCGCAATTATTTGTGCTGCCAAGGGCTTTGAAATATGGAAATGAGAGGTTTATTTAGTGTGTGGATCAAGCTTATAAACAGCTTAAGTCCTCATTCCTTCTAACATCTTAACAGCTGTGCAGTTTCTTACAAAATATGTTTTATCGTTTCAAGAAATGCTGTTAACCTCGCAGTTTTAAAACTGAATGAACAAGGCCTCTTGGACAAATTGAAAAACAAATGGTGGTACGACAAAGGAGAATGTGGCAGCGGGGGAGGTGACTCCAAGGTTAGCCTCAATGTCACCAAAAGCGGGTAAACAGTATGTGAAGTAATTGGTGCATCTGCTGGGGTCTTACCTGCGACGAAACAGCTTCACCAGTAGCACAGCACTGCTGGTACCTGCAGCTGAAACCGAGGTGTATGCAATTACTGTCAAAGCAAAAATATTTGCATTTGCTTAAGTACCCCAAGGGGAACTCGTAAATGGTCTCTGGGGTGAGATCTATCACCAGTTTTCATGAACCTGCATCTTCTGAAATTGGGGTGAGCCTTTTCCAAGCTTGCTCTTGTGAACAAGTAGTTAAATACCTTCAGAAGTCTGCTCACCAGCTAAGAGTTTTTTCCTACTATGTGGTACTACTTAGATATTTTTCAGTGACGTTAGGGGAAAAGGGCAAAAAATCAGTGTGACTATCTCCGAGGGGTAATTGAATGTATGGTCCAGGCTCATGAATCCACTATTGACACAAACAGTACTGGTACAAAGTACAATTATCACAAGTGTCCAAAATAGGAAGACAAATTTCAGATAAAATATCTTCATGCTGACATTTTCTGATATCTTTCCAACAAATGGAAATGGTGGTTCCCTAGGCATCATTTACCAGAATTTATCAGAGAAGAATTTTAGGCTGCATGCTAGGCTGAGGTGTTAACAGCTTCATATTCTTTCTACATTCCTCTGTCTTCCATATGGCCAGCATCAGTACTTCCTTGCTTTCTCAGAGCTTCTTTTGAGAAACTGCCTGGTGCTGAAAAGAAGAAAAACATGTGGAAGGTGGTGAAGTGGGGGAGAATTGAAATATTAAAAATACCCCTTCTGTTCCAGGCAGCATTTAATAATATTTATTTATGTGCTTGTGTGTGAACAATATATTAAAGAATGCTACACAGGTATAGAGTATATATGCTCTCTGCAGGCATAGAGATAGTCAGATATAGATGATTAAATTTGACTGATTTGTCAAACACAGTTTATGTAGCTTCCTTTACAGTTGCCTACATATATTTTTTCTTACTATTTTCTCTCCTTCTTTAGTCCTCCTGCTCTTTTGCGCTCTGTCCTGGCCTCAGGGACCATCCCTTGGGCTGTTCTGCACTCACCCAGAACTGGTCTCCTAATCCTCTTCACTTTGCCTTCAATCCTGCCGCTCTACCTATTTTTCCCCACACCACTCTGCTTGCCAGCAGTCAGTTTCAAAAATGGTCTCTATTTTCTCTTCCAAAATGTTCAGATATATTAGACCTAATAGCAATTACCTCCTCTCAAGCCTGAACTTTTGCATTACTGGGGGAGGGGTATTTAATTTTTTTTTTTAATGTCACAGGCAGAGAATAAAATCATTAAAATACCCCCATTGTCTTAGAATATCCTCCTAATAAGCCTGCAGAGGTTGCAAAATGAAATGAAAGCTAGGTAGCAAACGAAGGATTTTTTTAACTTACTTTCCCAGATTACCAGACAGATGCTGTGAGTCATGAAGCAGGATAAAAGGGGAGCAGCTCATGTTAGAAGGACAGGCAGGACTTCACCAATGTCTAGAAGTGCTGAAGGAGCAAGTTTGGTGTGGTGGAAAGTGACAGAAAAAGGAGTTGGGGGGAACAGGTAGAAAAGAAAGGCAAGGAATGTTGTTCATGGAGAAACAGGGGGCCTGTGAGTGCAGGAGGGAGGAAGGAACACATTGCCAGCAGAAACAAACAAGAGGTGACCCAGGTGGTTCAGGAAACAACAGACAATGTGGTGGGCAGAACAGTGTTAGCAAAGGATGAACATGGTGGAGCTCAGTGCGTGGTTCCGGGACTACGTACAGCCTGCCGTGAGCTTTTGTCTGTCCTTGGGACTGCTTCTTGCCACAGTTTTTCCCAGGCACAGCTGAGTGAGTCGGCAGTACCAGTGGTCCTGGGAAGCCCCAGGTCTATCACGTGCCTTCAGGGGCTGCCCAAGTTAGTAGAAGCAGGCACATCATGCAGGTGATCAGGCGTTCCAACGCTTCTCAAGGTCTGCATTGCAGCAGTATCTGGTCTGGGGTTATAAACTACAGCCAGGCTGTTTCCCCAGAGGGTTACTTAGCCATTTATCATCTCTAAAATTAATTTCCTTGTTCAGAAACAGTCTTGATCAATTGAAGTCAAGACCCTTTCTACTGAATTAATGGAGCTTTAAGTATTTTTTTTTTTTTTTTTGCTAGCAAATTATCATTAGTGGAATAACCAGGACACTATGCACTAATTTTGTAAACCTGATAGCTGCCAACAAGTCCTAACATCTTACCTTCTTAAGAAGCTTAAGAATACTTCTTTTCATTGTATGAATTTAAAAAGAACAAACCCTAAGCTTTTTTAGAAGCTCCAGTTTAAATTACAGGGCTTGGCACTCTCATAAATGAGAATAAGAAGCTCCTCTTCTCTTTAAATAAATACAGCACCTGAGGCTTGACTGATAACTCTGCTGTTACTATTTGAGATTCATTAGTCAGAATATGAGAGCCTAGACCCACAATAACCCTTGGTGATAGTACAGAGGACTACGGAAATGATGGAGCTTCATGGGAGTTCAGCTGTTCTCCAAAGGTTTGTATTGCTCTGTAAAACAAGATGTCTCCTACCTCCATTGTCTGCTCTTAAAAGTTCACCTCTAGCCTCCTCATGTATTGTTCCTTTTAAGGGACAATCTTCCAAAATTCAGAAAGCTGCCCTGTGTGAACCACCTAAGGTTTAGTGATCTGATTAATTAGTTCATGGTTGAAAATAAAAGTGAGTTCCCCGAGTCATTTGAGAGTTTTTGAAAGTATTACCTCAGATCCTAACTGTATGCCATCATTTCATGTGGTGCATGGGAAGGTACTGAAATAATGTTTCTTCCACTTTGCTCCATTTTTTTCATAAAAATGTGAGTGGACAGAAGCTGTGCTGATGGAGATCCTTTCCAGTCTCTGCTGGCAGCTCTCAGGAGAATGCAGTGGCCCATGGTTTTTTTCATTCAGCTGATGAGGCTGACCTTACACTTAATTAATGGCTCAGCCATGAGTGGGTAATGAAAATGCTCCTCAAGTATACCCATGATTGCATTTTTAAAATCCTTGTCTACCAGAATTCTATATTGGTTTCAGAATCACTCAGTATTGTGATTTAAATTTTATAATTGCCCATTTGTTGTCCTGAACACAGCTAGCTCAGAGCTTCATTAATGCCGTTTTAAAGCACTGTGATTTTGCTGATGTTGCTGGCTCAAAATCTAGCCTGAGGCTCTTAAAAAACAGCCATTCCAACAGCAAGTGATTGATGACAGGATAGGAGGAAATGAGTAAGAAGCCAAGAGAGGAGGTAGAAGAGCTGAGAACGTGGTGAAAAGTTAGAAAACCAGTGTCCCTGTGCCCAGGTCAGGCTGTGCCAACACTGACTTCAGCACATGGAGGAAGAACAAGGTCTCCTGTGCTGTCACACAGCAGTTATATGTAGCACTGTGGCTACATAGAGCAAATTCTTCTCCATAGATAAAGGGCAATTTTAGTTATTATTTCTCATAGATTATCCTTACATGAACTTCAGGCAGTTGAATCCTGTTTAAATACAATAACAGAGATTCTCAGCAGCTGTATACTGGAAAAAACCTACACTGATTTTCATAAATTGTGCCAGTTTACTCTAATTGAAGATTTAGCCCAACATTAGTGATTCAGAAATCACTAAGCAACTTGAACTAAACTCAAATATGTAGCCATTTTCCACAACCATATTAACTACACAATACTGGACTTAAAGGGAAGTTTAATTATAAATGCTGAATTTATCCCCTGTATATGACTTCACTACATCACTCCTGCTCAGATATAGCAAACCATACCAAATTTTTGGTTTCTGTCCCCTTCAGTATCAGTGGGACTATTCAACAACTGATTGTGTAGGCAGTGTAGTAACAAGTTGTACTCTTTGAGTTCATGACTGACATAGTCAAAGTAAGTGACTTGCCCAGAGAGCCTAGGTGACCTGGACATGCATCTCCCATAAGAGCTGTAGAAAATCTCGTACTAAAATGAAAGAGGGAAAGAAAGAAACAAACAAACCAAAAAAAAAGCCTAAAACACATTAAAATTCACTACACCTGCAGTCACTTACTGTGATTGCAAAGAGGTGTATATATGCTGTGATTCTGAAAAATGTAAGCAAAAATCTTCCACTCTGCAGCACCTTAGTTTGGTCTTCTTTTATTTGACCATGTGCATTTCTCATCACAGCTGACCGATTTAAATTAGGACAAAAATCCCGTTTTGAAAGTAAAATATTTTAAATCTATAATTTAAAGTTTTTCTCAGAATGCTTCTCCCTCATCACAGCTGCGACTGTCTGAAGGCAGGTGTGAAGGACATGTCACACAGCCTTGCTAAGGCAGGCAGGAAAGTCAGGGGCAGAGAACAGGCTTTCTTGTGCTTCAGCAGGGCCTTCATTCAGAAAGTTTTCCAGCAAAATTAGTGGAGAGGACAAACAAGGGCCTGGCCTCAGTCACATCCCTGCTGTATCCCAGTGAAAAGTGGGAACTTTCTCTGCTTACCATTGACATTGAGAGCAATTATAAAGTGAGGATAGCCTGGCAATTTAGTGTGAAATTGATTGTTTTTCCCAAAGGAGAACCTGAGAGCTTCCTTGCAGAGACAATGCAGAAAGGATGACGTTAAAGGAACTACAGTTGCAAAAAAGAAAAAATTCCCTGCCTGTTTCAGGCTTTATATACCTAAACTGGTAGTGCTGGGAAAAAAAGAAAAAAGAAGCAAAGGACATGGAGACATCTGTTTTCTGACTTGTTCCCACCTTGCTGGTGGCCTTGATAGTTCATATCTATTCCTAGTTATCGATTTAATCAGTTTAATCTGCAACAACTCCATAAGCTTCTGATTTTCCAAAAGAGAACATTACTTGTATGCCCCTTACCTTTGTCATAACCAGCCCCGTTACACTGATGGGATTTAGGAGCACTGGAATATGGCTCAGTGCCAGTCCATGACATGTTACAGATAGCAGCTGTTCAAATAATAATAATTATTTTGCACTTGTACTAGAAGACAGCAGAGGACCATGTTGACAGGCAACTTGCCAGCACCCCAAACCCACTCATTTCACAGCTGTGGGACTCTCATGTTCCACTGTTAACCTGCACAGCCTGCTGCCAGAAGCCTGAAGGCAAAATGTAAGTTTGAATACTGGAAAAGAGCAAGAAATGGGCATTTTCATTTCTAGAAGCAGAGTATTGCATATGGATTAAATGTGTGGGATTTGGAAAGTGGATGAAGCTTTTCCTTTACTTAGAGTGATCACTTGGGAGTTCCTGGGAAATCCTCTCACCCAACTGTGGCTGTCAAAAATTTCCTGAAGGCACCAAGGCTTTCTTAGCAGTAAATTAAGAGACAGGCATCTCAAAATCATCCTTTGTTAAAACTGGTATCAAAGCCCACCATTTGGAGGTACTCAGCTTTTTTCCATTAACTGCAAGGAGGTCTGGACAGACAGGCAAAGCTTACGGCATAATTTAGGGGTGAAAAAATTGAGGTGAGGTGAATCCCCCTTCTTTAGGTACATACAGAAAGAGTAATCAGAATGTATGAAGAGGCAGGGTCCCTAAAGCTAGGAATGGCATGAAAGGCTCACAAGCTGTTGTGTATTAAATAGATACATACAAACCTGCACAAATATATTAAATCATAAGCACTTGGGGATTTCCAGTTAAACCAGTCATGGAGTGTAACAAGCCCCTTTTCTTTTCAATGGAAATTATTTGAGTAGGTTCAGTTAACACTATACTAATTCATGTTTGTACTGGTTATTTATTTATTAAGCCTTGAATTCATAAGTTAATGTTTTAGTAATACATGGATTATGGCATATTATGGGAGATAAATTTTCCCATAGGAATCTGCTGGCACACACAGGATCATGTAATTTAACATCACCAGAAGGCTATCTATCACATGCCATTTATCTCCCTGCTTCTCTGATATATATTGTATTTGCATGCACACCTGCACATAAATAGATATCCATATACCTACCACATTAAGAATTGGACAATGATTTAAAGTGAAAAGTACATAAAATAATTCTGTTAATAATGTCATATGTTTTTAAAACATATAGTGGTAGATCTGCATGAAGTGAGGCATCACCATAATACTCAGATTATTCAATGGGTTTAAGCAACTTCAGTGTAAACCCATAGCATTTCATGATTTGGAGGCATTGGATTAGGTTTTATTTCAATATTAAACTCTGTTAATGTCACCCACAGCAAATGCCACCAGTAAAAAAAAAAGCGATTCCAAGTAAAAATGTATCATCAGCCTGGGACCCTTGAAATATTGACATGAATAAGTGAGATTTAAGGAAAAACTTTGAATTTTAAAATAATGTTGAAACAGGAAATGAAAATGGAAGACTCACTGTCCTTCTTAGCTGGGGATAAGGGGATCTTGGCAGCTCTGCCCCCGAGTTCTTTGCACGCAGCCCTGCTATTACAGAGCTGTGCTAAGTGGTTATGGGCAGCACACTGCAGGAAGCATCTTCTCTTCTTGCCAGGATAATTTTGAGGGCAGTAAATGAAATACCTATGGTCTAATCATATTATTAGTTTGTATGCATACAAACTAAAAATAGATTGAAAGCAAGGAACACAAATTAATGTTTCATAAGTCATATATGCAGTTGTCTTACGTATATCTCTGAAGGGTATGTTGTTAATATGTCTAAGCCAATAGTTTTGGGTTCACAGTAATTGCATACTATTTATTTACAAATCTTCCCCAGCAGTATGTGCCTGTTACCTAAAGCGATGGAGCAGGTCCCGGTCATATGTCTGTCTCTAAACCTGGGCCAACAGTACATGACATAGCACCCACTGTGGCCTCTGCTCTGTCACTTTGCAATGCGATTCTATGTAGTTTTACTTGAATAACATAAAATAACATATATAATGTTATTTATGTTATTTTCCACGTGAAGAACTCCTGTAAACCTTGCCGTTTTGAAACTCAGTGAGGCAGGCGTCTTAGACAAGCTGAAAAAACAAATGGTGGTACGATAAAGGTGAATGTGGACCCAAGGACTCTGGAAGTAAGGTCAGTCGCTACAGTTCGGGACCTACTATCGTGTTCACAAAGCAGTAGAGGAAGTAATAAGCAAAATGACAAAGAAATAAAATCAGCTGTAGATGCAGAATGAATCAGCTTTGGCCCATCTTGATGGGGGTCACACTTTAATTTAAGGAAGCACTATTTCATTTTAAAGTCTTCGGGGATATAAATCGTCAAACACCTTCCCACATATTCAGAGCATCTCTTGAAGAAATACAAAGCAGATTTTTAGGTTTGGAAGAGGCATGCTGTATTAGTTGTTTCCTTCCTGCCTGGACAGGATGGACTTTTCCCATTGACTACTTAAGAAATGTCCCTTCACACCTTCTTCTGGAGCTGGCCTACCTCAGCAGTTTTCTGAAAAGGAGAAATGCTCGCAGGAAGGATTGCCTTTCATCACAGGCCAAGAAGGTGGTATCTGGCTGCCTTTGGGGATGTCCCTGGCTCCTTGAGGGCCAAGGAAAACTTAACTTGAGCTTTGAAATGAAAGGCTTCAGTAATTAATAGTTTCTATAGCTTCCAGTGTTTATCCTAGTCCTTACCCAAACAGTAACCCTTACAGCTCCAGGGAGCTGTCAGCTCCTTCTCTACATGGGGACAGACTCAGAACCAGGTATTTTCTGATGACTGAGAAACACCACTGTCAGTGCTAGCCCTGTATTTGGGGAGTCTGTCATTTCTTCACAGTACCTGACTCCATGCCAGCCTCTGCAGCCACAGCTAAAAGGAAAGAATGACAGGCACTGACTGCTGGTTGCCTGCATGTCCCGAGACTTGCCTTGATAAAATTAGCGTGGGAAACAAACTTTCAACACATTTCGCTTTTTCTGGCAAGTGCTTTGAAAAAAGGAGTGAAAACCGTTTGAGAGGATGACAGAGTACCTGTAAATAACAGCTGAGAAAGCCTCAACCCACCACCTACATTAGGGCAGGTCTTTCTCAGTCCTGCCTCCTCCTTGTTGGCAAGCACCATGTTAGCAATTGCCACAAGAGGAACAGTCATCTCCAAGATATTCATGCTCCTCCCAGCCAGCTAAAACGGCACAGACAAAGCAGAACCCAGCTATGAGCTCCAGTCACCTCTGTACATCCATGGGAACCTTTACTGTGCTAATCTACTGATTACACAATGAATAGTGCCTCTTTAAATTAAACATCCAAATTTTTTGCATTCTTCATAAGTTAAAATTTCATAGAGATTGCAATCAGAAGTTAAGTACTCTCCTTACTTTAGCTAAAGATTATATAGTCTGCATAAGAATAAAGCTTTATAAGTACTTTAAGGCACACTATGTAGCATATGAAGTCAATCCTGAGAAAGTTCCTTGAGAACCATGCTAAAAAAGCACATGGATTGCAAGTCAAAAAAATGTGCTTCGTAACTAAGCAGCGAAGTATAGAGAAATGTAGACGAGTTATTTACTACAATACACCCAAGAAGGTGATTTTTTGTAAAATTATGTATATTTAATAATTTTCTAAAGAATCCTCACTTTTATCTAAATTATGAATAATGTATAAAATTGCATAAATTGATATTTAGAAGTATACTGTTACTGAGCTTAGTAGTCCATGGGCATATTCCAGAACTGTATCTATAGTAAAATAAAACCAAAATACAATAATAGGTAAGAGGCAAATATATCACTATGTGTATGGTACAGTGTGCACTTTGAAAGGAAGTGTTTGTTCAAAGAAAGAACTTAAAGCCTCACGTGTTATTTTCACCTCGTTTTAAGTATCAGAAGCTCAGTCTGGATCATTTAAATTAACAGCAATGCCTATCACAAGTACAATTACTGGTTTTTGTAAAGATCAAGCATAGTCTTGTCTGATATAAATGGATTTCTGGATTCCAAGGCTTCTGAAGAGATTTACATAAATGCAGTTTCATATCAGTGCTGAAATGTCTCCTAAAGAGAGCTAGGCATGTCATTGTTTAATTCTCCACGTAATGGAAGTAATGCTTTGCAGTAAGCAAGCAATGACATCCTGATGTGTTGGCAATATACTTAGAATACTTTTTATGCCAACCAGGAAAACTAGTTGGTTAAAATATATTTTATAGATCCAGATAGGTCAAATTTTGCTAAAGCATGTAAACAACTGTCATTAAATTTCAGCTAAACGTTGTTATTTGTCTATTTCTAGTGTTTTAGTGTGTGGTTTGTGCTTCTTGGGATCCATTTTCCAGGGTTAACTGTGTCGCTTCTGTTTTCCCAGGACAAGACGAGTGCCTTGAGTCTCAGCAACGTTGCTGGAGTCTTCTACATTCTGGTTGGAGGCTTGGGCTTGGCAATGCTGGTGGCTTTGATAGAATTCTGTTACAAGTCCAGGGCAGAGGCGAAACGAATGAAGGTGGCAAAGAGTGCACAGACTTTTAACCCAACTTCCTCGCAGAATACCCAGAATTTAGCAACTTATAGAGAAGGTTACAACGTATATGGAACCGAAAGTATTAAAATTTAGGGGTAGGACTTAGGGCCTACTACAGCGAGTGGGTGATGCATCTTGTAACGCAGTGTTGTGACATGTCTGTCTAGTGGTGCTTGCTTCTGAACAGAGCTTTATATTTTGGAAAACTTCAGTGCAAAGTGGTTCAGTTCTTTTGGCTGCAGATGTACAGTATATTATTCTATGTTGCTAATAGACATCTGCATTGCAAGGAATTTTTAACATGAAAAATACATTTTGAACAACTCAAAGTTGTCAAATCAGTTGAGAGATGACAACTATTTTAAATGAGAAAGTATGTATCCTGAGGGCCAGTTTTTAAGTACTTGATTGGAAAGTCTATTTTCCTTAAGGTTTGCACGCTACTAGTGACAAATTGCTGCAAGCCTGTATTATTTGATGTTGGCCCTATCTATAACCAAGATTTAGGATAGGCAACATCACTGAACCATAGTTAACCTAATGGAAGAAAAGGCACTGTTACAAGAAGTCTAAATGTTGTTTTACCCTCTCTCCCTCCTCCCCTCCCTGTTCCTTCACCCTCCCTTTGATACATGTTTTATGCTAATTGTGTGGCTTTTTTTTTTTTGGTTTTTTTTTTTTTTTTCCCACAATATCCTGCTTCAGGTCAACTTTTGCCCACTATAATAGTCACAAAGAGTCACTAACCAGTGAATAGACCTTGATTATCATCCTCAGCTTTTGGTAACAAATCCCCTTACCTAGGTCAAGACTAGTCTATTTTAGACATTCATGCAGTGATTTTGGAGGCTGAGGCACTTGATGCTGGTGAGCTGCATCCTGCATAGCTCCCCTGAGTAGGTGTGCAGAGATGGTTTACTAATGCACTTGCTCTCATCCATACAGTGAGTATCTTGCCGACTGATCATTAGACAAATCAACTCTGCGACCTTTGGAAATGGCACGCAGCAGCAAACTGAGCTTCTAAATATAACTTTTACGTAGCTCCCAAGCTGTGCTGGCTGCTTTATAAGTGAATGTGCAGCTAGCACCGTACCCTGTCATGCTAGAGCTCCCTTGCCCTTGCAAATAGCAAGCCACATGTCTCCTCTGTTAACGAAAATATTCAGCTACTAATTTTCCTGAAATCCCTGAGCCATCCCTGTAGTGGAAGTAGGAAACACAAATTTAGGGAAACTAGATGAATAATATAATACTTATGATGCCACCTAGAAAAAAGAAATCCTTGTAGAAAACAACTGGAGATACACTTATCATTTTTTATTTATTATTTATATAGCGCTGGAGTAGACGGCGCTGTACAATAGGTGAAGTGTGCCAAACACATAACAGGTCCCTGTCCCAAGGAGCTTACAGCCTAAAGGCACAGCCGGTACAGTACCGAACCATTCAGTACAGAGCAAACACAGAGTGAGCAGAGAATGCTGCTTGAGCATGGTAGCTGGAGCGCTGCGAGGAATAGGTGGGTTCTCGGGGCGCGAGGGAGGGGGCTGGCTGGGAAACTGTCCCCAACTCCTTGTTCTGTGTAGTTCTCTTTTCTTCCCTGTTCTAGAAGGAGTCATGACCTTAGGTCTATTCTAATTGTAACAGAGCTGCCAATTTCCCCATGTGAAAGAAAAAAGTGTTAGCTGTGCACTTTGTTCACTAGTGAAAATGTGAGCCATTGTATGTGTCAAGGGGGACTCCAAGAGTATAGGCCAGTGTTCATTACTCTGAACTGGGAACCAGGATGTCCAGATGCTAATATTAATCTCCCAAGTGCACTCCCTACTGTCAGTAATAAGGGTCTTAAAAAGAAGTAATCCTGTGCAAGTCGTTATGCAAAATGCAAGTGAAGGGGGCTTTTTTGCTTTAAATTCTTTAGTAATATGCTCACAACTCAGAGTGTCCCCAGGTATAAAAATAAGGATCCCAGAAAACATATTTCTTATCGAGTTTACAGAGTGCATTGCATTCAAAATACAGTCTTAAAAAAAGCAAACAAAAAAATGAAGCTTTCATTTAAATACTGACCTGACCCAAATTGGTGGAGCATGCTAAACATGGCATGACTTGACAGTCCCCACAGTTGCCAACCAGCTCTGTGATTCCAGTGCAACAGACACTGATTATACTCACAGAATTTCTTTTTTATCTCAGTGTTTTCTTTTAATAATAAAATAGAGCTAACTAAGTTTTGTATTTAAAGGAAAATTCATAAATACCTTACTCTAAAGTTTGGATTTCTGTGGGACTTGTTGCAACACAGAGATGAATTGCTATTGGAAAAATAAATTTTAAACAACACATAAATAGATACAAAAACATTCCATTTTATTTTTTTGAAAATTCATTTTTGGGTCAGTCAAAACTTCTGATAGTTAACATTTATGGGTGCAGACATTTAAAATTCACAAAAAAAGTCACACAAGGATTTTGAACAAATATTTACAGACTTCTGAAATTCTTTTCTGCTTATTTGATGCGATATTTACCTGAGAAATTTCAAGTCAACTTCTTATAAAAATGCTTATGCTGATATGTGGAAGACAGCCAGGGCCCAATCATGCTCTCCTGGCTGCCCTGGCAGCGAGAGGTGCCTGTGTGCCCCACTGCACAGGGGGACTATGCCATCTGTTCATACACGTGCTAGTCATACACCCCTGCTTGGCTGGCAGCATTACAGAGCCCACAATGATGGCTGCACATACTTCTGTAGAAATATGTCTGTTTCAGAAACCGTTGATATGTTTATTTATCCAAGGAGTAAAGAGATCGTATTGGAACTAAAACTTGCTAATATGGAAAGATGCCTGGCGGTTCTAACCTGCATGAGTAACCAACACACTGACTTTTTAAGCTAACATCAAATAGTTTTAATGGTATATGTAGTAAACTAATATAAAATAGCTTAAATAACCCTCTTGACAATTAATATTCATTACCATGACTTTTATTTTAGTTTCATCTGGTCAAATGTGAGTTACCTCAGAGAAATTCACCCTGCCTGTGAGGCAACCGAAAATGAAAATGAAGGACTCATCTGTATGTGTGGACTGGTCTATATGATAATGGACTAGTCTATATATGTGGGATAAAGACATTCAGAAGGGCTGGCAGGCAGTTGTATCTGCTGAAGCCAGGGAAGAAAATTTGCTTTAAGGAGGGAACAATCCCTTCCTCTTCCTCTGGGCAGCAGTTTTTCCATTAGTATTAAGTCCCTAATGTAAAAATAGAGCTGATATCACAAGCAGTGAGGAGCTTAACATCCTTCTCTCCAGCTGCTCTAAGGCAAAGCCCTGCTGCATTCCTCATCCCAAACCCACAGGCTTTTGAAGGGGTTGTCCCAGTATCCAGCCAGCCACCACCTCCACCTCTCCGTGGCTCTCTCAGTGGGCCATGAAGCTCAGGAACCAGCATCCAGCTCAGCTGCCTTCTGTTGCTCTCCCATCCCATGCTGCCGTTTATAATTACAAAACTACAAAGAGCAATGAAAAACATCATTATTACAATTAACTACAAAAAAAGGTGAAGTGTTACAGGATGGCTCAGTAAGTGCGTAATGTACTTATTTTGACTTGTATACTTCCAATTTCATTGTCAAGAGAGAAAAATTCATTAGAAGTTCATCTTAGATATTTGTGCCAAAGACACCTCCATGTGACCCAAGTACTAAAGGAGCCTGAACAACAAAAAGAACCCACACAGCTAGGATATTTGTATTACACAGACTGAGGTTATCAGTTTCCAAAATTCCTATTTCCTGTTAGGAACAAGGCAGTCAGTGTTTTCATGTGATTAATTCCACAACTAATTTAATCAAAACTAATGACAAATTTGAAAATACCTTATCACTATTAACCGCATACACTTACTGCAAGGAGATTTTCACAGTTTGGGTAATATTCACAGTAAATACTGAGACTTTTCCCTCTTATCCCAGCCACTCCTCAAACTGTTTCTGCATCTAGGCCATACATCTGAAATTGTAGCAGCACAGTTAAGCAGAGTATCAGCCTGGCTTATTACCAATAGCATAGTTTAAAGTACAGAGCAGATGCTTACCTGGTTACTTGGCTTTATGGCACTGTCCCAAGTACAAGGTTGACCTGCTCCTCCTGGCTTTTTAAGTGTCTGAGTTGTCCTGTGGTGTGTTGCTGAGCTGTTGTTAGTCTCTGCACTGAGAGGACAGGAGTTGTTTCCTTGCAGATTTTCTGTTCTTCAGTGGAAGGCTGCTGAGAAAGTGTTGTTCTCTTTTTTTTAATTTTTGTTTTCTCCTCTGGATGCCTTTTATTGTCTTTCTGTCCTGAGTGCGTTGTCAATGGCCAGAAAGTCATTTAGACTGAGCTAATAAAGCATAGTTAGATAGAACTCATATATCCCATACAAATCTGAGTGCTCTCACTCACATTTCCGGATGGGAAACTCTGAATGGCCATGAACAGGTAGCTGATCAATGTGCTGGAGAGACTCAGTGATAACTTTCTGGGAAATCTGGCACATCTGGAGTTAGCTGTCCCTATTCCACACCCAAGTTTGCTTCTAATCTGGTTTGGATTCTCATCCCTCTCCCACACTAAAGCACCTTTAGCTTTTTGTTGCCATTGACCAGAACATGTTCTCTGCACTTCTGCATTCAGTATCCATTTGCAGTGGGACTCAGGACATGCACCATGTGGATCTATACCACGCTGCATTGTGTCTGTGCTTTGCAAATGCAGAGATTTTTATTTGCTGCTGGGAAGTAGTTGAAGTTTTTGGTAAATAATAAGCCCAGGTTCCTCATCACTTCTGCCACCTTTTTTGTATCTGGGTGTTGTTTTAAATCAAGATATATTTGGTAACAGTCCCTGTCACAAAGCACAGTGGTGGCAGGGAAAGTTTTCAAAGGATGTTTTTCAGAGTAAGGGGAATGCCATAATGCCCTCTGTAAGCTGAGACCTTTTCCTGAATTTGGGTGCTTTTGAGGGCTGAAGTTTTTAGGGTAATGGGTTTGGAAAGTTGCTTTTAAATCCAAGCTTCAGCTGTGCCACAAACAGCCACTGTATTTTTGACAACTCTTTCTGAAGAAGCTACTGATAACAATGCAATATTAGACTGGTGTATTTCCACAGAAGTGCACCAGAAGCAGTGGAAATGTTTGGGAGTTTTAAGGACTCTTTCTTATCCCTATATACCCATTTACAAAATTAACTCCACATATCAAACACCAGCTCAGGATTTCACTGCTACTTCAGGAGAAACTGGGCTCAGAGGGATAAAGTTCAAAATATAGAGATTAGTAATAAAGCAAACAAAATTACTTTATGATGTTTGTCATCCCTTTGCTCCTATGTGAATGCACCCTCCTATCTTCCTTTTTTCCCAATTGGTGTTTCAGACTGCATCCCTGCACACATAGCTTCTCCTGGCTAGAAATCAGGTTTCCCCACTAATTAATATCTTAACATGGTTATCTCTGAAATCTCTTTCAATGTAGTATATTTTAGGTGCCTTGCTGCATTGTTTGACCTTAGACACTTACCCCAGTTTTAATTAACTGAAAATCAATTACTTTAAACTACTCATCTTGGCTTTTTTTTATAATCGCATGAGAGAGCCCTGTTAGATTAGGCTACTGATTTTTGGGCAACTAAAGTTAGATGGCATAACTATAAATGTTTTAACAAATCTAGATTTTTTGCTTGAGTAATTTAGTCCCTAAACAAGATATTTTGTTTTGATTTACCTGAAACTAGATTTTAAAGTAACAAAATTTAAACCTTCTTAAGGAAAATTTAGACATAATGTAGAAAACTGTATTTTCTCTCAATAAATTACATTTTCTTTGAAAGTTATCACCTTCTCTAATGGTAGGAAAATATATATATGAAAGCGATTTGAGGATAGTTCTCAGATTTCCTGATACTAAATATTTTCACTGTGAAAATAAGTAATAATTTCTTTAGATTTAAATGATGGAATTGCCAGAGGGATAGGTGATACAGCTATTGCAATTTATAAAATATTTTCAGTAGTTACATTTTATCTTGACATTCCTAGTTGAAGGTCAAAGCCTATAAACACCTGTGCATGACTTTGTTCACAGATGCTAATGCTTTCAGGTTCCAAAAGGTCTTCTCATTGTATATAAATTTAGTTTGAAGCAGTTTAGATGAAGGTATTACCTCTTCAGTTAATTTCATGATCAAATTCAGATTTTGTATTTAAATCAGTAACAATATATTGTAATGAAATTTACCCCCAGAATTTCTAGTATTTTTTCCCCAGTAGACTTAAGTGCTATGTATTATATTTATGATGATTACTATTTTTACATTTAACATTAACGCGAAAAAATGCAGATGTCTAAAATTTAACATTTTGGTGTTTGCTGTGTCCCGGTTGGCTGGAGGACAGAAACATTATAACAGTTTCCTCTCTTCTCTTCTTCTTCAAACCTAGCTTACCTTTTCTGAAGCCATAAGAAACAAAGCCAGATTATCCATCACAGGGAGTGTGGGAGAAAACGGACGCGTGCTGACTCCCGACTGCCCGAAGGCCGTGCACACTGGAACTGCAATTAGACAAAGTTCAGGATTGGCTGTAATTGCATCGGACCTACCATAAAAACCAAAAAAATAATTGAGTGCCTTAATCAAACTGTGTTGGTGACTGATGGGAACACAGCACAGACTGTAACGACATGGGAGTGTCATTGATGAACTGATAATTTGGCTGAGAAAGGGAAGTACGTCCAAATGCGCCAGACATCATCAGCAACAATGTGTGCATGAGCTCAGCTCGGAAACCCAAACTCAGATTTTATATCAGGAAAATTCATAATTTAGTTTTGTTGGGGGGAGGGGGCTGGGAAGGGTGTATTAACAGCAACAAATTTCACTTGAGTGGACTTAAAACTAATAAGACTTGCCAATTTAGCGCATTAAACTGTGAAGAACATGCTCAGAAAGGACACTATTTTGGTCTTTGTCTTGACAAAGAGAGAAAAATAGCTATAGAAGTCAATGAACATGCTAACCTGTGTCTCCAGAACATCAATATATACAATGGAAGAATACTCAGCTGTTCAGCTGTAGAAACAAATCACTAAACTGTGATAAAAAAAAATAAATATGTAAATCCTGTGAAAAAAATAAAGAAATTATTTACATTTCCTTTGGAAAAAGAGGAATATTGAAACATGCTTGCTTTTTAACTGATGTAAATTCAGTAGAGGACAACACAATTCTTTTTTCTAACCATCTTAGGGAAAAATCATTGCAATAATTGATATAAAATGCCATCACTGTAATAAAATTCAGAGAATTTTTTTTTATAAAAGTTGTTGGTCATCCTCTTGTTTGCTGTTACCTTCATTCTGTTCCATCATTCCGTGTTCCACAGATTTGCATCTGTCTAATACAAGAAACAAAATGATAAAATGTTTAGAGTACTTCATCAGTCTGCAGTGTAGAATCAAAAGAGACTACGGGTCACTCATGTTACAGATATTATTTATAATCTTGTTCTGTGTAAGAAACTGTGGTTTTTGTACCCACCAAAAAGAATAAAACAACAGATGTTCTTATAATATTGACAGAGCTTGAGTTGTTTTCTGATCATTAGGGATGCCACCTGGAAAATAGAAAAGGGTTTCTCGTTTCTTACAACAGGATTCAGGATCTTGACAGAGTCAGTCAGAGTCCCTGCACATTTTTGAAGTGCTTTTAAGTCCATAGGGAGGAGGGACTCTGAGCAGCTGAAGAATTGTCATGATTATTCACTAGGTATTTTAGTACTAGTCACTGAAACCCTTTCTGAGGTATTAGGGAGCCATTTAGTGATAGTGTTTGTCCTCTGGGTAGGTCAAGGGGCGAGATGCTAAGGAGCAAGGAAGTACAAATGACAGTGCTTGAGGCTGATGGGATAGATGATAGATGCAGCCTGCTTGGTATCCAGGAGCCTCAGCTTTCATCCCCTCGCCTATCAGCGGCATGCCTGGGAAAGACTAGCAGCCACCATTTGGATAAAAGCCAGATATCAACAGGAGCAGGCATGTCTGTAGGTGCAAAGTTGCACCAAGTCTGTTCTGTCATGCTCATTCTCACAAGACCTGGCAGTGGAGTCCAAATCCAGAACATTGCCAGCAGTGTAACAGCTCTGTGACAGAGCCCAGACTGCAGACAAATCCAAACTTGGACTAGTCGTAGCTCATGATTTTTCTGGGCCCATGAGGGTCGTGTTCCAATGGCTTACATTTCCCCAAGCCTGGTGCTGGTGCTTCTCTCAGCCTCCAGGGCTCTCATGGAGAGGAGAGTTGGCCCCGGGTGGAGCCCAACGGACCAACCCTCAACTACTGCCAAAAACAGCAGCCAGACACTGCTGAGGTGATGCTCCTTCTGTGTGTGCTACACAGCAGCAAAGCAGGCGTTAGTTTCAGCCCAGATATCACCTGTATAAATACAAGTTTCTTGCCTCCAATACTTTATAGAGACCTTTTATAACTACTGGGGAGAAATAAAGAAAGAGAGTGAATGATTTCATCTTAAAGTAAGCCTTAAAACATCAGCAGCTGAACCACAACAGCAAGAGCCTAAATCCTTCCACTCACCTTAATGTAGGCTGAGGGAGATCAGCTCTTATACAGAGCTTGACAGTGGAGGCAAACATGAAAATAAGGTGATGCTTACTCCTAAGGCACAATAGCTACAATATGTGCAGGGGTCTTAGAGAAAAACAGATAACACTGCAATGAATTTAGTCACTACTGTGACTAAACTTACTTTGTATCCATGTCTTACTGGCATGTTTAGCACGTTCATGAGTTACTGTCTATTCCACTGTTTCTTTGGCTGGGTTAGGTGACTTGTCTGGTTTTTCTCTTTTTTGAGTAAACCTGGAAGCTCCCTTCTTTTTACAGCTAAATTTAAAAAACAACTTCTGGGTAGGTTGGTTCTGGGTTTCTTTTTTTTAAAGAAAGAAGTGTTTGCCTCCATTTTTCACAAAGTAATGTATTAGAGGCTGAATAGATTGAGAGACTGAGTATGAAGAATGCTGTCTATTTTGTTTTACTGTGTCTGTCTGTTTTTCCAGGAGCTTGTCTTCATCCTTTCCTTGTCTACAACTGTGAACGGTGCCGGGGCTGTCTTGGGATATTTTACTGTCTTCCAGTGTCACTCCTCTTATATGCTCCCCTGTCTCTTTAACATACTAAATTTATTTTTCACTTTCAGTAAACAGCCGATCACTGCTGTTAGGGATGTTGCTCCATGGAGCTCATTATTAATTCCCTAAGTCAGGTTTCCACTTGGCAACAAGGCACCCTAGTCCTTTGAGAAGACCAGTGTCAGTAACCACGGAGGATCTGCACCAAGGATTCAGAATTGAGCAGTGTGAGCAGTGCAGCCACGGAGCTGCATGGCCGTGGAGTGATGTGACCCACCAAGGGCATGTGGCAAGCAGCCACAGTGGGGAATCACCACATCCTCTTACTGCTTCCAAGCCTTGTCCTTGCCAAGGGAATGCTTTACTGAAAGAAAACCTGGTCAGATGAGGTGAAGAGTGAGACTCTCACTTTGCTGATACCTGTCATAAGCAGATATAATATTTGATTTTTAAAAAAAAGAAAAAAAATCTACAAAAAAGAAAATTCTACAGCAGAGAGATTTGAACTACAGTTCAGGTGGTTGAGAAAGCAATCTCGGGGTATTGGTCTGCTGTCTCCACAGTGACTTACCCTTTTGTCTTTCTCTAAGAGGGTAACTGCTGCATGGCTGCTGTGACCACTGAGAGCAGCTCTGGGAAGAAGCACTTGGGGGTGTTGGTGGATGACAAGCATGACACATCTCAGCCATGTGCACTCACAGCCCAGAAAGCCAAACATCCCCTGGGCTGCATCCAAAGCAGCATGGGCAGCAGGGCCAGGGAGGGGATTCTGCCCCTCTGATCTGCTCTGCTGAGACCCCACCTGGAACACTGCATCCAGCTCTGGGGTCCCAGTGCAGGAAAGATGTGGACCTGCTAGAGTGAGTCCAGAGGAGAGCCATTAGGTGTATCACAGGTCTGGAACATCTCTCCTGTGAAGACAGACTGAGAGAGTTGGGGTTCAGTCAGGAGAAGAGAAGGGACCCCTGTGCAGATGTCTCAGATGGCCTAAGGCATCTCAAATGGCACCTGTGGGAGAGGGACTGAATTGTGTCCCAGTCTCTTCAGTTGAGTTGTTTTCAAGCCTCCATCGACTAGATCTCCATGGACTATGAAAAGACTTCAGACACATAATTTTCCTATAGATTTCTAAATTTAGCTATCTTAATGATGAACTGAATTATATCGGCATTTATCTGCTTTTAAAATAATTCCAGTTTTAATGCAATCAAGAGCAATTATTGACACTAACACTCACAACACTGTTAGACTCATCTGCAAAATAAGTTTTCTGAGCTGGTGTGAATCATACTGTAGGACTGGCCTGCTTTGACATTCACTGTTATATTAGTAGTTTTTTGTTCTACACATTCAACCCTCCCACACTAGTTGTGTATTCTATGAAACACCTATTAAATTTAACATCAGTACAGACTTGCTGAGTTGTCTGAGAACCTCACAGGCAGAATTAGTTTTATGCAACCACTTGTTATTGTTGTATTTCACCTAGAGACTATTCTGGGAGCTGAATGTACATGTTCTGAATTGAACTTGCCTCAGTGCAATTGAGAACAGAGCCTGGGGAAAGGAGTACAACTTTATACAACTGGTTGTAATCATTGCATGTGGTGAAGGAGGACAGTGGTACCTGTTCAACTCTGTTGCTTAATAATACTGTAATAGCTTCTGCCCTGATAGGATGTCAGAATGGAGAAAAAATATTCTTTAAAATTCAAAGTGTAAGTATACTTTCATCCATGATTAGAAAATTGCAGCAGAAGGGACCTCTTAAAGCTCTCAACCTTCAGAATTTACCCACACTAATGCCAAAACCAAGAAAAGAAAGGCAGCTTGCAAGGAGCCGCTGATATTTGTTGTAGATGTGGATTAATTAACACTGTTACCACAAAATGTGTAATTGGTATGCAACAGCAAGTTTAGCTTCAGCTGCAATGTCTAAGGGTAAGAAGTCACCAGCAGAATTATAAATAGAAATTTAGAGCCACTTCCTTTTCTAAGTGAGAGGAGTGTCACAGATTCCAAATAACTTATTGATTTCATAACAGTTGCATTAAATGTGAGGTCAGGCAAGCTGAAACTAGTAAATAGGAAACATGAAATAATTTAGATTGGAAGGGATTTCTGGAGGTCAGCTCCTTCAAACTTCCATTTAAAGTAGATTCGGCTTTGAAGCTAGATCCAGTTTCAAAACTTAAAAGGCTTCTCATTGTTATTCTATCACAATTTCAGCATCTCCAGTGTTGAAATTGAATAACCTCTCTGGGCAACCTCTTCAAAAGTTCTGACCACCCTCAGTATTTTCCTAAGGGCAAAATTTTCTTAATTCTTTTGTTATTCTGCTTCAAGAGCAGATTCAAAAGCAGCAACACATATCCCAAGCTGCTTACCTAAATGAAGATGTGCATCATCATTTGTGTTGCTGAGCCCAGAATCTGGACCTATGTGTTAGGAGACTAAGGCATGTTATCATCACACTTCAGAGGCGTGTGCACTGCTGTCAGCCTTTCCTTGTGGTTAAAACAGGGATTCTCACCCCCAGATCACCAATCCCTCATCTTCCATTAGCACCAAATACTAAAAAGTTTTAAAGGCCAGACCCTGATTGTCTTTTTAGATTGTTGTATCTCTAAGAGGGTCTAAAGACCTTCAACAAGGCTAAATTGTTGAAGTGGACTTTTAAGTGCTTCAAGATAACTTACACATTTTCCTAAGCCCTTGAAAAACATTATATTACTTTTCAAGTCTTTGTGTACTTTAGGTATTCCTGTAAGGATTCCAGTGGGCCTGATTCTACCTAGCTTATGCCTAATATTAATTGTTCAAATCCATGCATAATGGTGTAAAATGTGACCACTAGTGTGGATGGAAAGATCTGATCTGGTGAGACTTTTAAACGTATTTTGGCGTAACTGTGCAGAAGGTGTGAAGAATTTTGAAGTCACAAGACTACAGCAGTTTAAATTCAGTAACTCTATTAAAAGAGTCTTTCTACACATTACAGTAATTATGAAGTCCATAAATACATAACAGAGGTGGAGTCTTCCCTTCTTCCCTCTTATATTCCAGCTACCTGCAGTACTGTCCATTGCTGGAATTTCCCTGACATTTCTAAAACAACTCTAAGAAAAAAAAAAAAAAGTTTTGGCTAAAGGACAGAATCAATATTCTACAAAAACTTCATCTGTTAAAAGCTCCATCACAAAGATTAAGAACTAACTGCTGGAAAGCCTGTAGAAGATGCAATGGCATTCTGAGAACATCTGATATTCGGGGTGACACTCACTGACTTCAAACATCTCCAATTTAACTATCTAGGATCTTGTAGGATGCAGTATAAATAACTGATTTTAAATGGCTGCTCGTGAGTGGGATGGTTTTGCCTGAACAATCTTTTCTGAGTTTCATTGGTGAAGACAACCAAGAATGACTATTTCAATAATTGACATTTATGCTACATGTGCCTACACTTGGCCAGATGACTCCTCCTCGTGGTGATCCAGGTCCAGCCAGCACACTGGGAAAGCTCCCACTGGGAAAGGGAGTGAGTCTGGCATGTTTGCAGCATGGCTGAGACGAGCTCTGATCGCAGTGTCAGTGACACAGGGACACAGGATGGAGTGCTGCCATCACTTCTAAAGTGAATGCTTACTACCTTCAGCTACACAGTACCTGATGCCCACAGGCTGCTTGTTTGCCACTCTGTGTGTAAACACACAACTTTGAGCTCCCTGCTGCTCTCACAGTTGCAACTGAGATACCACCAGCCCCTAGTGACTACTGCTTTCCCCCAACTCCAAAAGATTATGTTGCTTGGTACACATGTTGTTAAAATTGCCACTTAATTAATATAAGCCACTGGTAAGCTGGTGGGAACCCTGCTTACAGCAGCAGCTGGATGCCCCAAAATCTGAATTCTCAAAGGAGAGGTGAGCAGAGTAGGGGCGCAACTCTAAGAGTGATAAGTGTATCTTCAGCAAACGTGAGGCATGACATTTTGGATCAAGAGGGCTGAAGGCAGGCCAGTGCAGCCTGAGGCCCTATGGAGGTACATGGAAACTCTCTCTGTGCATTTCACTAAGTACATTTTCATTACAGCTGGAACTTGAGCCTGTATTTCCTACAGCTCAAGTGAGTTAACTCTTGGTAATAAAGATATTTCCATTTTCATGTTACTCTATTAATGCTTATTTCTTCACACCAAATGGAATGTCTGCAGAAGAAACCCCAGACAGGGGCAGACTGGTTTTCATCCTCATCACAGGAGCTATTCCATGAATCAGATCTAGGATGATAACAAATAAATTGAAAATGCATGAGAATGACATCATTTATATAAAGACTAGATATAAGACTCCATTTCTTCATTTAGGGAGTATTTTAAACTAATTCTAATACAAAACAAAAATACAAAGTCACTGTATGAAACACTGAATTTCATCATTCACAAGGAAAATGTAAAAAGGTGCTTCCTTTTAAAACAAGGAATTATCACCCTGAATAATGTTGGGAGGAAATGCCTGCTCTTTCCCCAGAGATATTTCTGAGTACAAGGAGGCCATAGCAGCCCTGAGGAAGGAGGCTGTCAGACAGGTTGAGTTACACTGATAACCATGTCAGGTTAAGTTAGGTTTGATATTTTCCAAGTGTGTGGTCAGCCGCTGAAGGCTTTGAAGTGGCAAGCGTGATGCAATCGAGTCTGAAATTCCTGTAGAGTTCCTGAACAGAAGGGGAGGTTCCTTTCTTAAGCACGCAGGCACAACTTCTAACCTGCCTCCTCTTTCTCCCCATCAAACAGAATCTGTTTCAGGAGACAGAGTGCAGTTAAGGTCACTGCTTTCAGACAGGTCCCTCGGTGCTTGGAAGGCAGGAAGCTGATGTGGAAATGCTGCTGTATCCTTCTCCTCCCATTTTATGTGGTCACAGGGGCATGCAAAGTCTGAGAGAAGGCTGTAAGACATCTAAGCCATTAGCAAGCACAACTGATAGGATGTGGTCCATCACGCCGATGTATTTCCCCATGCATTCAGACCTGTCCACCTGATTAACACGTCCTCTGTTAGGAACTGAAAACCAGGAATCACTGTGACATTAAATTAACCTAGGAAAAAAAGAACTGACAAGCATGAACCGATTCTTCCTACTTTTGGCAAATTCTGTAGGATGTTTCTAGAGATAAATCATAGGAGTCCTGACCCAAAGAGGAAATTGGCTGATGCTTTCACTCAGCATTGTCATAACCACACTGTTTCCTGACGGCCACTGAAGCTCTTTGGGATCTTGTGTGGTCACAGAGCATTAGCAATTTGTGGTCAACCTGAAAAAAGCTCTCTGGAGATTTTATTCCCACAAGGCAACATAGGCTTTTGAGTTACCATCAGCGTGAAGTTCACCCAAACCAGTCACACTGTCTCATCTTGTAGTGAGTCTCAGTAATAGTCACAATCCACAGTCCACGGACACGTCACTTTGTGAGATGCTCATCTGACCACTCGTGGATCAGCAAACAGGGGGAGCAGAAAGCCCTCTTCTGAGGTTCTTTGCTTCAGGTCCTGCTTCTGGTCCCATCCTTTCTTCTCTTCCCTCCCTGCTGGGCCACTTTGGTCCTTTTCCCTGCTTGTGAGATTCCAGGCTGGAATTCTGCCCTGCCAGGCACCAGTGGGCTACAGCTGGTGAGGAGGAAAAGGATTGACAGAAATGGAAATTTGAATGAGTGAGTTGTGGACCTGCTCTTCTGGTTGCTGTTGGGCTGCCTTTCCTCTTTACAGCTCCCTTGCTCTCCCCCACACTCTCTTAGTTCTCTTTCCTTATTTCAAGCCCTACTACAGCTCTGGTTTTCAGCATGTTCCTGTCAGAGCTCCTTCTGCCAAAGCCTGGCTTGCCATTTGGTCATGAACTTCTTTCACTGCCCTCAGTTTTTCCACCTTTGCTCACCTACATCAAGCCCCAAGTCTTTCTCCCACCCACTGGAGTTTTTCCACTCTCACAGCTATTCTTTGTGCCAAGATGATAAAGGTTGTGATCTTGTCGCCATGCAGCCTCCCCTTGCAAGGCAATGTCATACCTACAGTTCTGCACGACAGCTGACCTTAGACTCATTTCTAAACCTCAGACTGGTTACACTGGTGTCCCTGGGATTCCTTCCAACTGAAAAAAATCCATCGTGAAGTCCCATGTCAAAATCTTCCTCCAATTCCAGTCTGATGAGTGGTTACAATAAAAGCACAAGGATCCCTTTCCATGTTCATTGCAGACAGAATTCCTAAATTTTATATATTTATTTTATCAGCAGGTGTAGGAGGATGTGGGTGCATTTACTTCCTGACTTTTTCCAGTAAAGCTACAGAGCCACTCAGCCTTCATTCTGCATTTCTGAGGTGGATTACTCCTACTTAAGTGCACAGTTTTACGTTTGTCCATCTTAAATTGCATTCAGTTTTTCTAAACTATTTACCAATGTCTTAGCTTCATGTAAAACTTTTCAACATTTCATATGAAATAGAAAATAATAAGGGAGAGCAAAAGGGAAAAGTATGCTTTAATGGTGAGCAACACTATTTCATTATGACAAATTACAAATGTTATTAATATTTAATAAATAATACTTCGTTCTAAAGTTTTCTTATTAAAACAGTGATTTTCTTCAAAACATCACAGAATGACTGCATTTAAAGTCATCACTTCAGAGTTATTTTCAAAATTATGTTAATGCAATGTTCTTGTGGCATTAGCAACAGATGATAAGTTTTTATAGTAATAGAAGTGATGTGGTGACTTAGTGGAGCTGAGTGACATTCTGGTGACAGTTTGGGAACAGTTTCTTTGTTTATGAACTTGGCTTTGAAGAAGAAAGAGAGAGAAAGCTTTGCAAATCTAAAGCTTCTCTCTGTATAAAATACCAAATATCCTAACTTCTCTGTGACCAAATTTACAGCTGAAAGAAGATAAATGTTTCAGCAGTACTTCCTCACACCCATTTACTTTAATATCCCTTAGAAAAATAAGATTTATACCCATATAGTAAGCTTGCACAAAGGGAAAAACACCACATTTTAGTATATTTGATCTATCTGAGGTGTTTCCCAGTAGTTAGAAAACAGAAGTAATTTCTAGGCAGAATAACATTTTTTCTTTCCTGGTATGAAGTCATCAGTCAGAAAACTTTATCTTCTGTTTTTCAATTAGCCCCCTTGGATAAATGCCAAAATCCCCATTTATTCAGTAAAATGATGCTAAGACAAAAAAATGTCCCTTTCTAGAACATCCTCTCTTGTGTTCTTTGTTAGAAGAAAGAAGAAGAAAAAAGATTTGTACATTTTCCAAATGTGGTATTGAAATTTTTATAGGGAATCAGGACATGACACTGAGAAACATTTCAGTCAATGTGAGGACTGGTGTCAGCCCACAAATAAAAATGAAAAAAGTTCCAGCTACTGTTAATGTCAAACAGAAAACACGCAATTGAAACAAAAACAAAGAATGAATTCTACAGTATTCACAAATAGTACTTGGAGTAAGTCCTTGGACTGAGGCACAGAAAGGCCAAATCTTTCCTACGGATCTATTCCTAGTGGTCAAGCAGAAATCCAAACATCTTATTAGAACAAATCCAGTGGCAGATTGTTGCAAGGAAAGAGAAAGCATCTCTGGAAACACCAAGCCAAGAGCTGTGTACAAAGGCTTGAAGGGGACATACAGGCAGTGAAAATACACAGCACAGTGGAGAGAAGTGGCAACAGCAGAAACCCAAGTTAGACATTAGGAAACAAAATTTTTACAGAAAGGTTGGTCAAACATGGAGACAGCCTGCTCAGAGAGACTGTGGAGACTCCATTCTCAGGGGTAATTAAAAGCTGCTGGATGTGGTTGCGAGCACTAAGGTGGGATGTCCTACCTCTGAGTGGGGGTTGAAACTTGAAATGGCCTTGAGCTTCTTGCAAGTTAAATGCTATTCTGAAAACACTTTTCAGTGGAGGACTGTTTCCTTCCTGTCACTGGCTCTGCAACGTGAAACAGCATTGATCCTAGAATGGAAAATCTAGAGAGAGAGAGATAGAAACAGTCATTTTGTGGCCAAGCAGATCCTACCTAGTGAACTAAAGTGAAAAAGGCAACAGAACTGGCTGACACGAGACTTTGGGGCCGTTCTTAAAAGTACATTCCAAAAGTGGGGTTTTCTGACTTTCAAACCCTTTGCAGACAATGTGGCAGCAATGAGTCACAAAGATGAGGGAAGCAACAAGTTTTCTGGGACAGAAGGAGCAGGTTGCTTAGCAGGAGGCTTATGCTTAGCATGTGATGCAGCAGTGTATGCCGGGAGATGATGTGAAGGGTGCGATTTAAGGTGCTGATCATAAACAAAATCTAACAGCCAACAGCACACCCACAGATTCTGATTTGTCCATCCCAATGGGGAACTGGCATTCTTCACCTAGGATTATTCATATCTGGAAAATAAATAATATTAAAAGGATGAGACTATGTATTAAACACTTGCTCCTTATAATGCCCTGCTTCCCAACAGCCCCTTTGCTCTCTCTGCTCCTTTCATGACCAGGTACCACATATTTCCCAAATCTCTTTCACTAGGAGAATCCCTGTTTTGCCAGGACAATGTGTAGTTGCCTGGACTTCTACTGCTTATAGGCACACAGTTCCCTATATAAAGGAGAGAGGGATATTTTCATTTCTAAAAGAGATTTAGGGAAAAATATAGAGTCAAAGGAATGGGGAGAGCCACTATAGCCGAGTCCCGGCAGAGAAAAGGAGATGTGTGATAGATGCAGTGATGAGGTGGTTATCATTGCTGAAGGGGGGAAACATTCGTAGCAGAGTAAATGCAAGCTGTTGTAAACGAATTGTAGAATCACTCAGGTTGGAAAAGACCTTCAAAATCAGTGAGTCCAACTGTGAACCTAACACTTCCAAGTCCACCACTAAACTACAAAGCTCAAGGGGTTGCTGTTTTCTGGTGTTTATTATGGAAAAAGACATCATAATGGCAGGATTGCAGGGAGATAAGGAGCATCTGCCAGCATACAATATAATTTGTACCATATAAAGATAACAGAGAAAAAACACTGGGGTGTGGGCTGGTCACTTGGTTTCACAAGCTAATTTTTGTGTGGTGCATGCTGACTCCATCTCACGATACCCACCTACCACCTGGGGTGTTTATCTTCTTGAGGTGCTCAGACCTTGCGCCTGTTTATCAGCAGGAACAATTTGGGCAATCCCTTGCTCTTTTCCGACGTTTGAAGAAGGTTTCACAGGTTTACAGTTGAGAAGGGAAAATTACAAACATCTCATCAGAGGTCACATTTGTCACAATCCACAGCACCTCCCGTGCCGGCGCTGGGCTTTCAAATGCCATTTAGAACTGACTTTAACCTTTTTTAAGGTTAAACACAGCCTTTTTCCTCATCCAGGAACTCGTTTGCATTTTTTTGTCTTTATGTGATGACTACCCTACCCTCTGAAATCTCTCATGTAGATATTTCTAGACCTTAATCAAGCTATGTTGCCATGACATGTTCTCTCAGATAAATTAAATTGATCTATTATTTAAATAGCTGATTGTACAGCAGTTTTCTTCAACCTGGAGCAGCTCTGGGTACATGCATCCTCAGGCTGTGTCAGCACAATGCTTTAGTCAGCCATATTTCACACTCCTAAAAGCTTTGCCAGTCTGAGAGCACTTAGGCAGGAGGGAGGGGAGGGGTCTGTGCAGCCCTGCGAGACTCATTCAGATGTGTGCTGTTGAGGACAGAAAGCTCTGCCTTGCCTGGTTTTAGCGGTAGATCTGCCTGACCTCTCTTCTGGGACGTGGCACGTTTGCTGTCCCAGAAGTGACCCAAGTGAAGAGATGCTCGTACCTGCTGCCACCTCTCCCTCCAAAAGCAGTCAAGGAGGGCACCTGCCCGACCCACCACAGCCACCAACCTCAGATGGACACTCGAGGAAGAGAAGAATGAAGCCAAGCTCCCACCCAGGACCCCTAGGACAGGTTTACTCCTCGCCCAGAGCTGATCCTGGAGCAACTGGGCAAATCCCAGGGCAGTCACAGACTGCTGGAGGGAGGACAGGGTGGGATGAGAGCCCGACCACGCTCGGCAGTGAGTTATTATCACATGCTGCAGAGAACATGTGGTGGCTTTTTCCCTGCCTACTCCTTGCGGGCCGACAACCCTGTTCTTTTAATTTCAGTGGGAAATGTGATGAGTAGGTGAGTATGTCCCCTGAACTGGTATTTCAGAAAAGATTAATTTTTGTGTATTTGATAATTGGTGATGCATTTCTTAATTTGTTTTCTTTTGGATGATTTCCTATATACCCACACTTACACAAAATAAAGGACAAAAAGTTTTTGGATGCTGTATTTTGTATGTATTAGTAGCATGGTTGGTGGGTTGGGGTTTTTTTTGCCAGATACATAAGAACTGCTAAAACTTACCAAACAGACTCCGTTTGAAACTGAAATTTCTTGTACAGCCCTGGGAAAAATATTGCACAGGCACTACCAGTGCTGGCTGCCCCCAAACCACACAAGTAAATCTTGACATCAGCCTTTATTTACAGAAAAAAACACACCTCAGTTATCCTTCTCTGTGTTTTGCTTCTGGAGATGAACTGCCTGGTATTTTGGTGACAAAGCTGCCTGTCCATTTGTAACCCTCTTGGGTCAGCTCGGTGATATTGTCAAACTTGGGTGCTGATGTATGGGAAACCACTGAAGGGGAATGCCTGAGAACTGATTTGAGCCATTCTTTCTGCTGCTGACATAAATACACTCAGCTCTTGCAAACCTGATTGTCCCTGAAGATTCTCATCACCTATGAAACAGCCTGAAGGGCTGCAGAGGTTGATAGTAGTTACATTGGAGGTCAAATTTGAATAAGGAACGAGCCAAAAATGCTAAATTTAAAAACTTTGGAGGCATTTGGGTTTAGTTCTCACAAACACCTTGCTAGAATTTCCTTTATTACTTGATTAAAACAAGTTCCTACCTTTGCTCAGTCCCTATTATTTCTCTTCCTTTCCCAGTATTAAAAATCTGTTTATTGGGCAAAATTTTTACAGGTAGCCCTTGTACCCAAGGTTTGGGAAGTCTAAACAGGACACTTCTGTTTTACTCTCTATTTCACTACACTGGTTTAAAAAATACTTTAAAATTTCTGTTCAAACTCCAGGTTGAGTACAACAAAGGAGCAGAAATAAGTCTAGGAAAAATATCTCCAATAAAAATGCAGGATTAACAAGATCAGTGTGGAATTTACATTATGGAAAAACAAAGACACTATCAGAAAAGTAGCTTGATGGGAAGATATTGGTTCACCTGAAAATATAGTCTCGAAACTCCCTGTTTTTTATTTTCTGGTATTCATTTTTAGCTATCAAATTAAAATTAACTCTAAACAATGCCATTGTGCCACATAAACTGTATCTGTCACAACTCTGGACCTGCTCACTCTTCTCAGACACTCATCCCAGGAGAGTTCTGAAGCCCAGGCCTTTGGCAAGAAATATTCCATCAGGAAAATGTGCTATGCAACTAACCCGAGCAGCTTCCTTCTGCCCTTCCAGTTTTTTTATTTTCTTTTCCTTGGATGCACCACTAATTTTCAGAAAGTCTCAAAACAGAAGTTCACCATTGTTTTTGGAGGAAAGATTTCAGACTAAAATCCATTTATCTCTGTATCATACAATCAGTTTGAATAACCAGTATAGTCACTTCTTAGTAATGGAACTTGCTTATTCCTTTCTTTTTTTCATTCTCAAAGAGGCACATTTTTTTTCCTTAGTAGACTGAATCTGTAAAGATAACATCCTCTTAGCCACTTGATAGGGAAAGTGGTTTAAATTTCCTTAGGAGTTACTAGTGTTAATTTGGCCTCTTCCTGGGAGTATCTCTGAAATCTCCAACTGTCCTGGCTTTCTACCCTTTTTTTCTTTGCTTGCTCCAGTTATAGAAGCAGAGCAATGATGGGGAGGCTGTGAAGCAGTTGGAAAACCTGACACAGGACCCAGAACGCTTGTGCCACGCTGGACAAGAATAAATAAGGAAAATAACAAAATCTGTTTATCCTGTCGTGAAGGGGTGTTGTGAAGTGCTTGAAGAATCACCACCAAAGGTATCAGCAAAAATAAGTTTAATATAAAAGCAACAGCACGACAAAGTTCATTGGCGAGGTTCACTCTACTACTTACTAGATGGTTAAAGCACAGTGAGGAAAAACAGCAAACAGAAATCCAGGGTCAATCAATCCAAACCAGAAAACCCAAAATAAACACAAAACTATCATTGTGGAGGCAGAGTGGGACAGGAAGAGAGTAAAGGATCCAGACAGGATTGACAATAACACAACAGTGACTTACTTACAAGTCTAATTTACTTACAAATCTAAAGTGCTTAAGAATCCAGGAGAGCAGCATTTCTCTCACATTGGCTACAGCATACAAACACTTGTATGCACAGAGACACTGTGGTCCAGGAGAGCTCATGGGGTCTCATTTTGGACTGCTGTTCATAGGGCCACAAGACAGCAGGCTCTAGTCGTAACAAAGTTTCATCCTGGCCGTACCTTGGGTTGGCATAATTTCTTTGAAAGTTTGAGAATGAAAATGTCATCCCACTTGGGTTGTTACTCAGGCGAAAAAGTTTCTGAGGCTGCCCATTAAAAAAAAAGGGCAGGAGGCTGTTAGGCAGCACAAGTTCCTGGAAACAGACAGCGTTTCTGATAAGGTCAGGAGGAGCTCAGTCCAGGTACTGTTGGTCACAGGCCAAGGCCTCACGAGCATTTCTCAGATCATAGGGTGGCCTGGGAGGAAAGGAGGGATGCCCCACCACACCTCCCACTCATGAATACCAACCAAAGACGTCGTGTGTCAGATTTGTAGTGCGCACCTGTGGTCCATCTCCGTCTCTATATTCTCCTAAACCTCTTTGGCTTATATGGACACACACACATACACATTCCTCTTCAGGTCTCCATCAGCTGAAGAGCAGTAGAGACACTGCTGAGTCTTCTGTGCTTCCCTTGGTGCAGGTAATGGTGAGGATGCCAGCACAGTGCTCGCCAGGAGAAGGACCACGGCCCTGACACCATCTGTGCAGCGCAGAAGGTTCTGCTGACCCCAAGAGAAGCTGGCAGATCAACTCTGGAGGTTGTTCCCTCCCTTTGACAATGTCAGAGCAGGTTCAGGAGAAGCTTTTCAAAGTTTGCTCCACTTGCACTGTTTTTGTTTTTCCCCTAACCTCTTTCTGAACTCTTGGATAACAAGCTGTGAACTGAAGTTCACGGAGCTTTATTTCTTTCCCCAAAGACTTTTGTTCTACAGGAAATAACTCTTTTCTGCAAAAAAAATAAACATATAAACTACTCAGATTTAACAATGCTCATGGATCAAAAGAGAGAGTAAGAAGAGGGCACAAGGGATTTATTTTCTGAATGGATTTGCTCATCCTGAATAAAAGCTGGCATCTTTTAATAGACTGAATTTTCTTTTCTGGCAAACAGTCCAGCTAAACTGACAAGCTTCTGAGTACAGCCTCCTAAATAAACAGCCCTGTCTCCGTCTTGCAGAAACATTGCAACTATTATAAACACTGCAGATGGAAAAACAATCTGAAGGAAGGGAAGCTGGCGGGCTCCAGGAAGAAGGAGGAGCCGACACATGCACTTCGATTCACAGGAAGGGTCCTTTTATGATAAAAATTAAGTAGAGCAAGTGTTTGTGTTCGCTCCTGCCTCTGAAAGAACTGCTTCCAGACAGTATGTTGTTATCAAGATGATCTAGGACAAAAAAAATTAGATTATCTACATCTTTCATGTGAGTTCAACTATAAATCAGTTCATTATGTGACAATGCCTATTTGATTTGACGGAAATACTTTTTGCTCAGTGTGAGACAGTTCAGAGGCTGGCGTTAACCCTTAGCTTGTGCTTTAGAAGTAAGAGCTTTCCTGCAAACCATTCTGGATTAGCCCACCCTTTTCCCTCTATATTTCTGAGCCAAAAGATCTCTCTGGCTCCAACCTGAAAGAGAAACAGTACTAATTCTTTTAGCTGTAGTCTGCTCTGAGTAATTTAGAAAGCCATTGTCATGTGCCAGTGCTTTGGAAGGTATCTGCAAGGAGACCTGCACACATCTAAAAGCAACTCTACTCCTGCCCAAGCCCTGTGCAGGTCTTGAAAAGTAGCACCCACATAATCACGCAAAAAACTGTTTGGGTTTTTTTTAAGGTTTTCATTAGATTCGTCCATTTTTGTCTCCTGTCCTTAGCTCTTTTTTTTTTTTGTGTACTAAAACCAATACAAAAGAATAGTAGCACTTATCTATGTTTTCTTTCCTTTCTGTATTTTGTGCAATTCCTTAAACTTTGGGGCAATCAGAGGAGGGCAGCCACGTTTCAGCAGGATGCTGAACCCCTCCTCCTGCCCGAGCTGCTCAGAGGTGGCACAGACTGACCCCTGGGATCCCAGGCTTAAGGACTCTAATACTCCCCAGGGGTCTGTGCTGATACCACTCACTATCTTGGCTGCACCTCCTGAGTTCTCAGGTCCTCTCCAGAAATACTGATGCATATTCCCCAAGGAGGGATCACCAGGCAGACCTCAGTTCTGCAAGTGCTCAAGGCACCAGAGTGTTGTTCTTGTTCAGCATATCTGAACTCAGGCATGGTAAAATTAACAATTCATCTCTTCACCTTTGAATATTCAGTTTTTTCACTTTTTCTGCTGTGCTTTTACTTTCTTAATTGCTATTTTGATGCAATAGTGCAAAAAGATGAATACCAGAAGTGGAGTGACTGATTAAATGATCTGTCTTCCCAGTATTTCTCTAAAATTCTCCCGGATGGAACAATTTGCTGTTCTCAGAAACAACCTGAAGTCCTTCTTCTAAAGGACTTTTGTGTTAGTAGCATGTGTATAAAATAGTAGTGATGTTCCCATTCCAAAGTCAGTTGAATACTTGAATCAACAGAAAAGCAGATTGATCCTAGAGAGCCAAGAAGAAAGGTGAGATGGTATCCATTCTGTAGATGCCATTGTTCTTGGCCTTCACCCATGTCCCTGGAATTTGCTTACTGACTCCAAATCTAATCCAGTTCCAGATCTGGTGCTTTTGTGTTGTTCTTTTATCATTACAGCTGGCCTTGCATGTCGGTTTTGCTCATCTGACACGTAGGGGATGCTGGAAGGAGCTACTCTAATGGAAAAACCCAAAGCAAGGCTGTACTGTTTCTTCTTGAGGAAGGGGAGGAGGAGGTGGAACAGGCAGGCAGCCTCTGGCCACCCAAAATCCTGTGTCTGCTGCCTAGTTTCCCTATTTCCATGTCTCTCTACTTGTTAAGTATCAGAGTTAACTCCTTTCAGCTGTTTTAATATCCCCTGTCACTGCAGAGGGTGAACTAGTCTGGTCCTGCTTCACCAGCGCAGTCCTCCTGCTGACTTCTCTGCCTTGAACTACCTCTAACTGAATTCTGAACCTCACACCTTTCCCAAAGTTTTGGATACAAAACAACCAAATTCACAGACACAGCCACATCACCTTGATTTGGTGAGATGACAAAATCCCCATCAGGGGACCTTGGGTTTCTCAGGGGTTTTTAAGCTTGTTATTTCTGACTAGTGGAATTTGGCTGGTAGTCCTTGGGGGAAGAATTTATATAGAAAAAGGATGGCAGATAGGATGGGAGATAGAAAAATACGAGGTGCAGACTTGAGCAAAAGTCAAAGAGCAACGAAAACCAGAGAATTTTATAACATAAATAGGAACATTTTCTATTTATGTTCAAAACCTAGGAATAGGTTGTGCCTTTATATCTATACAGATATTCAAGAACATAATTTTTTCTTTATCAAACCAAAGCAAGCCTGTCTGGACAGAAATTCTGTCCATGAAGTTGGCTCCTAGCAGGTCCTTTTCAGAATGTACACATGCCCCACCACTAGGATCAGACTTTCCTCTGCTGTAACCTTAGGGCACTAGGATATCATTTGTCCCTAAAAATTACAGCTCTCTCCACCCTCACTCCCTTGGTGTGGCTGTCCTGGCTGTCCCTGTGACCCATGCTGCACTCTTGCACCCCATACTCACAATTCTCCCCTTGTTAAGAAAGGGCACTCCCTATGTCCTATGACTGAAAGTTGCCTGCACTTCAGAAAATTGTTTGACTCACAAACACTTCTATGACAGAGAAGAAAACCTTTGGAAATCTTTTTTTTCACAGACCTAGCACTGAGCAATAGTATTAAGATGATGAGCTCATTTCACATAACCCTTAGAACAGTTATAAGAAGCAGGTAATGGTTTTCTCCAGTACATTAAACAGGTGGATAAAAGATTGGCAATCCATTAACAGAATAACATACAATAGCTTTCTGTGGAAGAACATTTCATTTTTATCTTTCCGGGTTTGCAAACCAAAACTTTACAAAATGCTTTTCAAACTTCAATTCTCTCTTTTAAGTTCTCATTTCTGTAATCTCTACAGTGAGATAAATATTTGGTCTGAAAAGTAGTATTCAAGTAGCTAAATTGACAGAGGAGCAAAATTAAAAATTTGCTTCTTCCTTTAACTCTTATACACTCTGTGATGGGGCTATCCATCACAAGTGAGCTATCTCAGGATTGATCACAAGCCTGGCACAATGTAATTACTGAACCAAAAGCATTGTATTATATAGCATGAAATGAAATAGCAACTTTGCCTTCCACATTATGAACCCGTTGACTAATGATGGAGTGTTGCAATTAGAAAATATGGAAGTAACAAGACAAGGTAATTCACAGTCTACTAACGTATAGACTAAAACTACTGATAGAGTGAAGCAGGGAAATTAAAACCAATGAAACTGGAACAGAAATAACAATGGCATTCTTAATCTGTAAGAGGAGAGGATGGAAGTGTCCTCTAAAGCAGGTCAAGTTTAAAAGGATGATGTGCAGCATCTGAAAAGGGCTTCTTCTGGTCTTGTGTCAGTGGACTTATTTTTTTTCTACTATGTTTTGTGATGGCTGAGAACTCCCGCCTTCGTTGGCATCATAAGTGTGACCCAGCATCAGGAGATTTTGCTTCAAGAGACTAGAGAGGAAAAGCCAGTGAGCTGTGGGCAAGGTCTCCCATTGCCCAGAGCTCCCTCCCTGACTCCCATTTGATGCTGCCTGAGTGGCAAAAAGCTGTTTGCTGTGTCATTGCTGGATCACCTGGGGACCAAGCCAAAAGCACGAGTGGCATCGCTAGTGCTTTGAAAAATCACGGGTTTGGTACAAATTGGCAAAAAAATAACACACAAAAAAAAAGAGTAAGAGATGAAGTACTACAAGTTGCCCCAAGTCCATACTAAAAGCATTCATCCCTGCCTCCTCCTATTTGCTTGGAGTGCACATCTTCAAATAATCTGATTATCTGGAAACAAAAAAAAGGTGGGAATCTATTAAAACATAAAATTTTTTTTCTTTTTTTCTCTTTTTTCTTTCTTTCTTTTTTTTTTTTTAAGCCTGAATTAAAATCTTTCCATAGTCCTAATACTAACTACAAACATTCTGAGTCCATGATGCAAAACAAACCCATTAACCTGTGGAATAATCCAGCCCATTTACATTTCATCTTAATGTTAGCTTCAAACTTCAACAATGCCTGAGCGATGCAGGTATTCAGACTTACAGTGATACAAAGAAAGGAAAATGGAAAAAAGAAAGAAAAAAAGAAACAGAAAAAGGAAAAGGGAAAGGGAAAAAATTGAAGGAGAAAGAGAAATGCAAGAAAATAGAAAAAAAAAGGGGGAAAGGAAAAAGAAAAAAGAGAAAAGAGGTGAATAGTAGTGTGTGTGGTGATATTTTCTGACACCGTCTGGCTTAAATTCACTAATTAATTTCAGCAAAAACAGAGAAAAATTAGTCTTTCCTCCTCCCTCTTCTCCCACCTATCACTTCTGTCAAGGCTCCTGACTGACAGAGAGTAGGATTTTGGAGGGTATTTTTGTGTCTGCAAAATACCAGCCCTAGGTCTGACTCCATCTCCTTGGAGCACTCTGTGCCTTTCTGCACGGAGCTTTTTGGGGGCGAATGAACCAGAGAGGATACTCATCACTGATGCTCTTTCGTGGCAACTGCATGAGTAGTTCAGTGAAAAAGTGAAGCAATATCAATTATGGGCTTCTGCTCCCACTTGCTAGGAAGATTTTTAGAAACTCTTCCTCTCCTGGCTGATAATTCCCAGGCTAGTAAAGACACCTTGAGGTGATGAGGATACAAATGCTTAGGAAATCCTAACCATCTCTTGTTTGTCTTAATAAATTAATATTTTATACCTTGTGTACACAGTGCTTGCAGCATCTCTTTATGCACAGTGAAAGTTGCTCAAAATGTCATAGAATAACACAAGACTATAGACTCAAGGAAAGGAAGTTGTCTTTGAATCCTACTGGGCTTTGTCAGCTCTGTCCTGTTGGGACTGTGGCTGCTGTTCGTCCTGGGCTGTTTCTTGGGGCTGCATTTACAACCTGTACCCCGTGATTGATGGTGGTAGAACACTGAGTTCATGTGTATGTTCTAACATGGGTGACATTTACAGGGTTGAAATCTTGCCCTTAGCCTTCACTATCAGGATCCCAGGTTGGTAAATCAAGCAATTAAAGCTTAAGAGATTGCAGATTAGTATTTAAATATATGACATTTAAATTCAAATTACCACAAAATTACTGCACTTTCATTATGAAAAAAAGCAAGCTTTAAAATTAAAAAGAAAAAGTCTGTAATTTTCTCTAAATTTTATGTTGAAACTGTATTTTCAATGATTTATCACAATACTTAATTTCATCATTCAGTATTTTCCAAGACATCTTCTATAACCAAAAGATGTATCATTTCCCTAAGAGGCTGAATAGTTTTTATAAAAAGTAATTGCTTACATACAGCTCTATTAACATTTGGAGAAGTGTTCAAATTTCTGAAACAACCCAGAATTCAGAAATGGTTCAGATTTATCTATTCATTTTTCCCTAAAACCTTTAATGCTCTTGGGGCGCAATTGTGAAGATGTTCAATGTAAAATAAGAATCATTATCCTAACGGATAAATGGAGTAAAACATGAAGACAGAGGTGCTGGTATCAAGCAGCATCTCAACTACCTGTCAAAACAGGAGCCAGAGTCCACATCTGCTCCTTCATGGCTAAATATATCTTCCAGATAAGACAGCAGGAAAAGTTCTGTCTGTCCTGGCTTGTTCCTTCTGGTCACTACCTCTTGCAGAGCTAGCCATGTTGCCCCTTTTTCCTACTCTGGCAGTCAGAATAGGTATCTAGAAACTTGGTCACCTCAGGGTACAGCAATCATAAAATCCATGCTATCCCACTACCTCAGTCAATGTTCTGTGCACTGGACAGTCCTGACTAACACCATGAATTTTTCCTCTTTCATGTTTTAAGAGGAAAAGATAAGTATTTTCTCCAAATCACAGTAAGCTACGATTAATATCAATTTGCTTGATACATATCAGGGAGCTGAAAATTCATCCCCTTATTTTGGTGTATTGGATCTGTGGGGTAATGTCTTGGTAGCAGGAGCAGCTACAAGGGTGGTTTCTGAGACGAGCTGCAGAAGTTGTTCAACAGAGCCAATCCCTGGGAGCTCCAAGACGGACCCGCCCCTGGCCAAGGCCATGTCCATCAGCAGTGGGTAGTGACATGGGATAATGTATTTAACAAGGGAAAAATGCACAGAAGCAAATGCAGCCAGACAGGAATGACAATATCCAAGAAAAAAAGCCCCAGACACCAAGGTCAGTGCAGAAGGAGGGGCAGGAGGTGCTCCAGGTGCTGGAGCTGAAGCTCCCCTGCAGCCCTTGGATGAGCCCACACTGGAACGTGTGGAAACATCTGAAGGAGGCTGTGACCCCGAGGGAAGCCTGCACTGGCTCCCAGCAGGACCTGTGGAGAGAAGGGCTCACACTGGAGCAGGTTTTCTGGAAGGACTTGAGACCACGAAGGGACCCACACTGGAGCAGCCGGTTCTGGAAGGACTGCACCCTGTGGGAGCCACACTGGAGCACTTCATGAAGAACTGCTGCTTATGGGAAGGACTCCTGTTACAAAAATTCATGGAGGAGTGCCTCCTGTGGGAAGGACCCCATGCAGGAACAGGGGAAGAATGTGAGTTCTCCCCTTGAGGAAGGAGAAGAGACAGTGTGTGACAAAGTGACCACAGTCCCCATTCCGCATCATCCTGTGCCACTTGCAGGGAGTGGTAGAGAAAATCAGGGCTGAAGCTAAGCCTGAGAAGAAGACAATGCTGTGGGAAAGGTGGTTAAAGATTTGGTTTTATTTCTCATTACTCTACACTTAACTGATTGGTAGTATAAATTCCCCAAGTCGAGCCAGCTTTGCCCATGACTGTAATTGCTGAGTGATTTCTCCCTGCTCTTCACCCATAAGCCTTTTGTTATACTTTCTCTCCCTTGTCCAGCTGAGGAGTGATAGAACAATTTTGGTGGGCACCTGACATCCCATTGAGGTCAGCCCACCACACTCAGGAAGAAAAAACTTGGGAGAAACTTTCCCCAGGACATTTCTATCTAACTGGTTGGCGTCTCCTTCCTTTTTCCTTTCTCAAGTAAGTCCCAGTTGATTTAAGTCAGACTCTGAGGCACCTCATCTTTCTGACTACACAGGGAATACAAGCATCAGCACTCTGGGGTGCTGCAGTGTTCAGTATCCAGGTTTCTCTTCAGATGTAGCCTTGTTTCTCTGTGAAGAGAGACTTAAGAGCCATTTTGGAGTGTAGTAGTCAAATTTATTTCCACTGTAGAATCACACTTGTTTCAGTAATAAAAAAATAATCTTTGCAGAATAAAAGTAAACCTGTTGTGGTATAAATATACTTACTTGCACAAGAATTCACCTAAGTCACTCAACATATGTTTAGACTTAGTATTCTCACAGTCCTAAATTTTCAATGGAGTTAACAAGTTAGTTACTTGCAGAAAGATGAGAAAGGTAAAGCCTGGCTCAGCTGGGATTTAAGCATATATGAAATAATAGAAAGCTTCCTTCCTTGGTTGATTTTTTTTTTTGTTATATGAATACATTGCTTATGAAAAATACTTACAGCCTTCACCACTGATCATTTCTGTTTGTCTCATTAAAATATATTATATAGAGAGCCACAGAAACCTCTTCTGGCTGCCTTGCAGATATGGCCTTGGTGCTGGCCAGGCAGAACCAGCAGTGAGTGTCTAAGTGTTCAAGCTCAGTGCTTCTTAGGCTGTGCTCAGTCTCCATGTCTCCATTCCTGAGACTCCCACCACCAGCTACAGCCTTTCAAGGAACAAACAAGGTCTGGCAATTTCCTTCAGGGGGTCATCACAGACTCATTAGATAGCATGCCCGTTCAATCAGTAAATCCCTGTGCTATACTAACACAGGTGCTCTACTACATACAGCATTGTTAATGACCTGGTGAAACCAACAGTCCAGCTTATAGCAGGTATGACTGATGTGTAACTTTACCTAATATGAATACTTCATGCAAAAAAGAAAAAAACAAACCAACAACAAAAAAAACAAACCTATTTTCTGCACTCCCATTCAGTTCAAGCCATGGAACAACAGTAAACACAAATTTAACTTACACTTTAACTTCTAGATAACTTTTCAACTCTTTTTCCCAATTGTGGGGGTGGAAGAAAAAAAGGGAGGGAAATAAAATTTAATGAACCAATCTCATAATGACTCTGTATTCCTGTGTTCTGCCTAAATTATACTTCTTTACCATATGGGCTATTGTCAGTACCATGTGCTCAAAACAAATGCTGATTTATTCCGAACCTTCCTTACTGTTAGTACAGTGACAAAAAGTACAAGGTTCAGCCTAGATTCTTCTCAAGGCCTCTATGAGAGAAGGACACCGAACTAATACAGCACAATACTGAAGACAAGAGAACATAACACTTAAGTTCTGATACACTGAAAAGCAATTTCACACATAAGCTCATTTATGTAGGCACACTGACATACTGAGCACCATTATTTTTTCAGTTTAACATCAACATTCAACTCTTGAACAGAAGAATGTTAAGCCTCTAAGACGGTTCCAGTATTAAGAAACAAACTACTTCTAATTTAGAAACAGCAAAACACTAATGTTGACACCTTAGCTGAGACATTCACTGCAAGTGACCCTCTCTCTGAATTCGAAGGCGCTCCTTCTCCACTTGCAAGCGCTCCTTCTCAATCTGCAGCTTCTCTGACTCAAACTTCAGGAACTGCAGCCTCTCTTTCTCTAACTGCAAACGTTCCTTCTCAAGTTTTAACTTTTCAGTTTCTAGATCCAGAGGCTGCATGACGGGTTTTTCTGTTTGGGTGAGGTCATTTTCCAGGGCAGGCTTTTCAGCATGCAGAGTCTCTAGCCTGAGTTTCTCCCACTCAATCTGAAGTCGCTCCTTCTCAATCTGAAGCCTCTCACGCTCCAAGTCAACGTGCCGCAACCGCTCCTTCTCAATCTGCAGCCGCTCCTTCTCCACTTGCAACCTTTCGGCTTCGATGTCCAGGCGCTGTTTCTCCAGCTCCACCTTTTGCTTCTCCAGATTTATAAGCAAGTGAGAATCTTCATAGGCTAGCCTAGCTTGAGCAGAGCTCAGATTTCCGAACTCTTCAATGTGAGGGAAGTCTGGTAGGTCATTTTCCTTTTTCGAATCTGGCAGTACTGATGACAATATTTCTTCTTCTTCCTCAATAGGAAACTGCAGAGAGGAATGCGACAGACAAGAATTAACTTTCCAGTCTTTATGCCAGAATAAATTTGTTGCATACAGCTTGATTGAAAAGAACATACTGCAATTTTTCATCTTTAAAGTAATTCAGAACTATTTAACTTCTATGCTGGGAAATAACCATGCTAGGTCAGAAGATTTTTCTGTCATTACACAGGACAAGAAACAGGCTTTAACTGCAAGTTAATACCTGGTAATGAAAAATGGAAAATCTTGTCAGTGAACATGCAAGAACATACAGAAAATACAGCACAGTTGTTATTACAGATCATTCAGAACAACTGACAGAAAACTGGATCTAGAAGACCATATGTTGTTCTTACCTTTCATAGAGCTGAGTGACATTTATGTAAGCCACTAGGCATTTGTTGTGACTAATTATTTATCAGAGCAGATGGATCCATAGCCTATGTGTTATGTAAGCTAATCTAACCTTCACTAACTTGGGGTATTCCATGCCGAAAAAACACTTAACACTGACATTTTTCACATGCTCCTAACCCTTCCAACTCTATTAAGTGGGTCAATAAGCAAGACTTGTTTAACCATTTTGTATTATCACATTTGCTGAAAAGCTATTTGTGACACAGATGATGAGGTGGTTAGGACCACTGCTCTTGGCAGACTGTAACATTTTGTGTAGAATCATAGCCCTTATGTGCTACAAATTCATAGGACACAAGACATAAATTGTCTCCCAATATGTACTCTGCAAGAAAAAGGCAAATTGAGGAAGGTAAGTGTTCAGAAAAATCTTTGGACTAGGAGAGCCACTGACAGTCCTCCAGCATCAGAAAAGACAAACATTGTTCCTCAGCATTGTCTGACAGTAGTTCTCACCACCATTTAACAGCTTACACTGATTTTTTCCCAGCACACATTTCAACAGAGTTAAGACAGGAGTTGCTTCCCCATTCCTCCCACTCAAAAAAAACCAAAACAACAAAAAACCTCTCCCCAAAAAACCCCAGAGCAGTAAAATACCCCAAGCAAAATCGTTTGAGTACCTCTTTTTGAAAAGAGAACTACGTATTTAAAGAGGAACAGCAAAACTATCCCAACATTTACTGCACTCCAGCTGGTTGCCTATCCCAGGAAAGTCACAATACTACTAGGAGTACCAACTTGTCTACACAATCCACAACCACTAGTCAAATTCACACTAAAATTCTGACAGAGATGAATGGCTGACTAATTAAGGCAATATTTTCATCTCCTGTAGGTTCATTTTAAGAAATGCAAACAGTATCATATTTCTTTCTGCATTACATTTCTTTCTGTACCTGCAGGTAACATATACTTTCATTTGTTAAATATGAGCACTTCTCCATTCATCCATAGAGGCAGCCTGAATATTAAAATGACCAGTTTCCTTCAACAGCATATGTTCATTGCACTGACTGAACTAATTCTTATCTGTGGCACATACAAATGGAAAATACATGTGCAAAGACATATTCAAAGTTTAGGCATATCGAATCAATAATCAACATCCAAGACCTTACATACAATTGCAAGTTGCTAGATTTGAATACTATGTCTCTGAATTATATTTATTTCTACAGTTTAATTCACACATTCAGGAAAAACCAGAAACAGATGCTATGGAGAAACACAGTGAAAAGCCTTATGCTGAAATGAAGCAAAGGCCATATTGCACAGAGCTCATGTATGTCAGTCACTCACTTCGAAATTCTGAGGATCCTCCTCTTCCTCTTCTACTTTGATTTCTGTTAAAGATCCACCAGCTTCTCTGAAGTCAGTGATATTCTGCCATTCAAAACTAGACTCAATTGCAAATCCCATTTTCTCATCCATTTCTTCATTGAGAGAGTCATCTAAATTGGATGAAGGAAGGTGAAACCCAGCACCTACTACTTTGATGTTTGCATTCAGACGTTTTCTCTTCATGAGTGCTCTCCAGTCAAGGTATCGCCTTTTCACTTCTGTCCCTGTTCTTTGCTCTCCTTCACCTACAGCATTGACACACTCTGCTATTTCCTCCCAAGCTTTCCGTTTCATCTCATTAATTGTTGTATTAAGTTGCTTCGAAAAGAGTACTTCTCTCCTTTTTCTGATTTCCTTAAGGAGAGTTTGAGTTTCCTGAACACTAAAATTGCTTTTTCTTTTTCTTTTTAACTGTTTCATTTTTTCCAGGCTTAACCTATTAATTTCACCACAGCAGACTACCAAAATGATCTGACACTAATCAACTACTAATATAAACAAATTTAAAAGCAAATGAAAGCAGAGCTCAGTTCTTGTGAAGTAAATTTTCTCTTCACTTTGCAGTATTTTTCTATTTGTCAGGCTTCCTAAGAGAAAAAGAGCAAACAAGATAAATCTCCATAGTATACACCATATATTTTCATTTAACAACTTCACTCCTAAGTCATCATTTAAGGAATGCATATTATGAACTATTTATTTGATAAAGGAAAACCATTTTGTTAAACTTTGAATATAAAGTAGTCATAGATACTTCCTTTAATCTCCTATGAATTATAAAACCATTAATATATCCATGTCGTGAACTGTTGATTTGATATTTCCATTACAAAAGTACAGATATTTTCCTTCAGCTCTTAAGAGTTTTGCCAGTTGGGATTTCCTTAAGACTGAAATTTGACACAAACATTTCCGTTTGAATGCTAAATTACTTCCAAAAGAAGCTGAAATTGTTATATCATTACTGCAAAAATATGAAAAGTTTAGGGGACCGAAATTTCTGAGACGTATTTTAAATGAGACACCATTTCCATTTTAAAAAAAAGTAAATTAATGTGAAAAGTTGACATTTTAAACTAACTTATCATAATCTAACTTATCATAATTATAAATAGAAGAACTGGAGCAATCCTGTTGAATGTCATAAAACAACTACTAGTTCAAACAAATGCCATTCATTAGAGACATTTTAACAGGAAATAGATTTAAGTCACTATATGCCTGTGGTAAAACCCCTCCATGTCCTTCTCACACTGCTAAACATCTCATGTCAGATACAATGGCAGCTTTAAAGTTCATCCAGTCCTCTACCCTCAGCACCAGCTGGTCCTGAATCTGATGCTGAAGAGAACACGAACCCCCACAGTATACCTGACAGACTGTGTGCAACTCTGTAGAGAAGTGAAGAGTGAGTGGGAGGAACAGGGGACTATTAACACAGTAATGAGTATTATTATTGCATTAATAACATGGATCATATTGCCACAAAAAACCGCCCCCCCCACAAAAAAAAAACGAAACAATCCACCAAAACCTGAAGCAGAGGCTAAGAATCAAGTGGTTCTTGGTCACAGACTGCTTGGCAATAGGTCCAATTCGGGATTATTTTTAACTTTCTTTTGTACCACGTTACCTACCTCTGTAGGTAGGTTTAAAATGCTTTAACTCAAGTAGGCCAGGCATTCACTGTACACTACAGGCAGTTTCAAGCTGCTGTTTATTCACTGTTTGTGCAGTAGAGACATTTGTTCACCTGAAGGTAAATGGCTTCCATATTATATATTCAATTGTTATGAACTTAATGGACTTAATTCTTAAATAACTCCCTCCCAGCTATACAGGATTCTTAAATTACTAAGTATTTTTCCTGCTATTGCTCTCCCTAAACTTAGTTAAAGCATACACATCAACACATTACACTACAATCCCCCACTTAGAGAATGCCTAGTAGTTTAGACATTCTTCTTCACCTCCTATACACTATTGACTGTAAATAAACTGCTCACTTACAGTTTTCCATGTTAAGTAACATACTTTCATACCCAACAGGCAAGCATGCTGCCATCAAGTATTTTTTAAAACACTGCATTTAAAAAACTGCTTTACTACTTTCCTCACTGAAATACTACTCTCACTGTGAAGCCACTTAGTTCCAATGATTACTAGGTAGCAAATATGCAAAACCAAGTCCCAAGAATAAATCAACTGCATAAAGCACGAGCCTGTATCAGCACACATCACTCTACAGTGCTCCCATGTAGCTACCCAGCACTTTGGACTCCTCAGACTCAAGTAGGAAGCTAGATGCTGCTGTTTAGGATGTGTGAACTTTCTGCTCTTCTAAAAATAAAATTCCAATTGTTTTTGGGAAAAGGGAATTATTTAAAAAATAATATAACCTACTGCTTTAATGCAGACCCTTAACTTGACATGACAAATAATAAAAAAAAGCTGTAGTTAGAAAGTCAGATTTATACCAGAAGACAAACTCTACCTGCTAAAATTACACCAAATTTTTCTGAGACCTTTTATCTGATCTTTAAGCATACTCCTTAGCAGACTTCTGCTGAATGACAGCCATTTTCATCTCAAGGTATATATGGGTTCAAGTCCTTTACTTAGCCCCAGCTAGGTGACCAAGGCTCTTCTGGTCATTCCCAACAACAAGGAATCACAGGAATTTACAGACTCATATAGTATTTCTAGTTACTCTGGTTTTTTCTAATTTCTAATTTCTCAGGGCTGGGACAGCAGGATAATGTGGGCACAAACACAGAAAAACAAACAAAAATAAACTGGGTTTCCAAATCAAATTTTCATCATCTTCCAAATACAGTTCTACATCAGCATGGGAAATGCTGACAGGTAAGCTTTCCCCTTACCTCTGGAGAGGGCTGAGAGTTATGGCATGCAGGTGTTAGGCCACCCTGTGGGTCACCCCACTGCTCCTTGCACCAGTACTCCGCATCACCTGACTGATCTCCCTAGCCACGCTTTGTGAAGTGTCTAATATCAGGTTTGGATTTTATGCCATAAACCAAGGACATAACCTTTAAGAACTACAATACTAACTTGGAAACCACTGTCATCGAATTCCTTTATTAGGTAGTTTTCTTTTAGACTTTTTTAAACTTTTGCTAGAACACATCTGCTTCAAGTCCCTGAATTTCCCAGTGAAGCACAAGCAAAACATATATTTTAAAACTCATGACTACTAACTTCCAATTGGTAAGGACATCCTGCCTCTTTAACTCTCCTTTTTGAAAGCACACTGCCTTGTTAAGGACAATTCCTTTCTAATTAATATAAATGGAGCAAGTGAATTGTCTTAACAGTATATTTACCCCTAGAGATGGCTCTGTGTACCTTTCTGATATATTAACTAAAAGATATTATTATCTAACAAAAGCTGAGATTTGGGATATTCAGTTCTCTGCCACTGCCAGATCGACTCCAGGATATTATTCTTTAATGAGGAAAAATGAACTGTTACATACTCAAAGCACCTAAGTGACAGGAATGTAAATAAGCTAGGATTTGTATACATTCTAGATAGCCACAGGAAAAAGAAATAATATCCCAAACCTCAGCAGCTGGGATGGCGTTAATGCTCATCCCAGTAGCTGCGACAACGCTGTGTTTTGGATTAGTGTGACAATAATGCTGGCAACACACCAGTGTGTTGGCTGTGGTTAAGCATTGCTTATTTTAAGCCAGACTTTTCAGTTTCCCATGCTCTGCCAGTGAGGAGGTGCACAAGAAGCTAAGGCAAACTGCAATGCAAAATATGTACTTTAACAGCTGGGGTAGAAATGTGAAGTGCTGGCTAAAAAAAAACCCCACTCAACTCTGATGACATCACAAAGACTCCAAGGGTCTTCCAGAAAAGATGGTAACACGGAGCTTTGAGTGTGGGCCTGTCAAGCCAAAAGCAACCCAAAAAGGTTCTCATCACTGCACCAAAGAAATACCAACTGTTAGGGCTGAAAAAAACAAGGACTGTAAAACAAAGCGGCAAACTCCATAAACAGATAGAATATACATACGCTCAGTACCTTAGGCATAGGTAAATACAGAAGAATCCTCATTCTGCCTCTATCTTTTCTGTCTCCTTTGTTTACACCTTATTGTCTGACCACATGTTGGACCAACAAAAAAAGAAAAATTAACAAACCCCCAACCAACCAATGAAGCAAACCAAAAGATCCATACATCTGCAGGACTGGAGGACTCTTGCTAGCATCAAACTTGAACAATTCTTTACAAAAATCATGACTTTTTAAAAAAGATGATGTCTTGATGATTTCTTTAAAAAACTTTCACGGCTTATGCTTGAATAAAAAAAAAATCAAATTACTGGAGCTGCTATCTCTAAGGTTTTATTTTAAACAAAATTAGAGAGTCTGAGTATCTTCTGCTACGGCTTTCTTGAAAACTTTCTGTATGACTCCTAACAGATGGCTACATTGGTTTGGAGCAACTTACGCTTTTCTACAAAGGCTTTAGTATAGGAGGATCTGGGAGCTGCACAGCACATCACCCAACACAGCCCTACAAGAAGCCCGCGGTTTACACAAACGAAAAAGTAGGCACAGAAGGCAACCAACATCACCTAAAAGGATAATTTAACGAAGCAGGGAGAAAGCACAGAAGATGGGAAGCAGTTGTGGACTCAGGCTATTGAAGGCACAGACTTTTCGGGCCCAAGTTCCCGTTCCCCTGAGCCAGCCACGGCCACGAAAGGGAAGAGACCACCTCGTCCCGGCGCGGGAAGCGCGCCCCGGAGGCGTGAGGGCGGGCACGGCGCCGGGGCCAGCTCCGTCCCACCCGGAGCGCTGCACGATAGCGAGGCGGCAACAAAGGGAGGCGGGGGCACGGCCGGCTGCCCCCGCCAGCCCAGCCC